>CAUZXS010000237.1:0-47500 GCA_963585895.1 Sepioteuthis lessoniana | reverse complement strand
GAATTAAGACCTTCAAGACATTTTGGTACAGTCAAGACAAATCATTTTTGCCATCATAACATTTCACTTCCATAAGATCGTCTTTTGTATTGCTTAGGATTTCAGTTTAACAGCCATACAACTTAGTTAAACTGTTGACCGGCTTTTTCCAACAATAGAGAGTCTAGCAAAAAAAAAAAAAAAAAAAAAAAAAAAAAAAAAAAAAAAAAAAAAAATTTTTTTCTCACGATAGGCGAGAGATATCCTCACTTTTAAAAGGGATCAGTCGACAGTTTAATAACTGGTAGGAGACAAGTTAGTTAAAATGTCGGAGCTAGAGAGACCCCACACTCACACAAGGTGTTGGGGGGGTGGTTACGATTTGGCAAAGCACGAGTAATCCTGTCGGGAACGAATAAATAAAAATTTAAATTAAAAAAGATTAAATTTGCAGAAACTCCCTGCCAGAAAAAAAGGGATGACGCATGCGTAAAGAAAAAAGGCAACCTCTTGACAAAGAGGAACGGGCTTTCTCTTTCAGGCGGTGACCAACGATTTGACATTTTTTTTCTGTCTGGTGTCTGAGTACCACGCATACGTCTTTGGACGTAGCATCGGTTAGTCCCTTTCCCCCCCAGTAAGCATATCTCTTTTGGTCGACATTATGCTGAAATATAAAAGACCCACAAATGAACTACAAACTAAAACAACCGGACTTTGACAAACTACCTAAAGAAACTAACCCTTATGGAAGCCCGAAATACCAAATGAAGACAAACACAGGCATGAAACGATTAACGTATTTTTTGACACTTTAACTGGGGAATTCAACCATTTCAATGTATTCAGGAAAAACTACCTCACCCATGGAATGGTTGTTGAACCCTCTAAATAAAGGAAAGTATAAAAGAAACGTCTTCGTCTCTTATCTGTTGCTGTCTTTTCTTTTGGAGACTTTCTTGGGCAAGGCGTTACACCGACTCGCCTACGTGGGGGTAAAATGAAATAACCAAAATATGGAGTCAGATATCAAACAGCTACACAGCTTAGCCCCTGACCTTCAGTCGAAACCCCACAATCTCTTCCTCGATTAAAAATAATACCCGGTGTTTCCGATTTAAAACTGGTCTAGCGGGAAGCTGAAACCCAGGTATTTTTTCCTCTGAACACGTAACTTTCCTTAGAGACACTCGTCTCTTAAGTGTCACAAGCAAATTTCAAAGCTATTCATTAAGAACAACGAAAGAAAATTGCCTTAAAACTTGCTTAGATTACACACAATCCCTGAAGAATAAAAGACGCCTGAAGCTATTTGCCGCCATAAATATCTATTCAAAGTAAAACTCGATAAGACTTTCCATGTCGATCTTAAATAACATTGTTTTGCCTGTGATATTTACAAGTAAGTGTAACATGGGCTCACATGTTTTTTTTTAATTGATTTATGAGGCAGCGTTTGGCATACATATACTTAGAAGATAAGGTTAAATCCAATTGTCTTGGAAAAAATATCTAAACACAAAAACATTTCTCTATACGTAAAAATATTTCTATTTATACAGATTTTTGCATCTCATAACTCAGTTTTAATTTTCCGGTTTATAGTGGAATCATAAAAGAAAAGGATTTTAAGATTTAAAACACATTTAACCTTTAAGTTAGGGAAAAAAATTAACCATATATCTATATATTCAATGAGATTAGTATATTTATTTCAATTATCCTCAAACGAACACATTGGGTTATAAGTAGTTAGAGTCAGCCTATTTGGGGCGAATCAGATAAATTAAGATGTTTTTCATATAAAAAATTCATTTCTACTTACTTTGCTTTTTCCTCAACCGACTTCCGGAGCATACTGGTCGTGGAAAACATTGCACGAAAAACCAAGAAAATAACCACCAAATTTATCTGGAGGAAAAATAAAATTAGTGAATTCTTTTTATTCCAAGTCTTCTGGATTAACGTATGCACCAAACAAAAACTACGTCATATTAACCTTCAACATCATGAAGCTGGGATTAGAGGGTACATCTCTTATGAGTTCGTCCTTAAACACGTCTTGTTCGTCTAATTTGGATGGTTTTCGAGATGGGTGTTAGGTGGCTGTATAACACACACTAAGATGAGTTGGGAATGATTCTATTTGACAATATACAAGAGGATTCTTAGGAGTCCTCAATGTATGAAAAAAAAAAAAAAAAAAAAAAAAAAAAAAATGGCCTACAAGTTAGGATTTTACAGACAGAATCACTAAGTCAATGTCAATTTTTCGCCTTTGCAATCATTCAATCGACTGTAAATACTATCCTAACTGGTCTGCATAATCAGTAACCGACATTTATCATCTATAGTCAGAAAAGAAAAAAAAAAAAAAAAAAAAAGCACTGTTCTTAGAAATTTGTATTTGGAAATTCAATTTTGATATAAATTAAGCAACAAAGAAATCCAAAGTAAATGAGGAATATGATCTAAGGGTTGGATTTGATGATAGATTTAAACCTGAAAATCATTTTCTCTATTGTATTGAGGGCAAATAGAATGATTGGCTGGATGGTTAGAAATTTTCTTTCAAGGGAGACAAATGTCTTAATATATCAACCTCTAATAAGACTTATAGAATTTTGTACTCAAGTCGGAGCGCCAGTCTTGAAACATTGAAGTTAGAAGGCGTACAAAAAGAGAAAGACAAAAAATAAAAAAGATTAATCAGTGGGAATTAGAGAAATTAGGATTAACTAATTTCCGAGAAACAACGAAGTGATCTAATTAAAACTTTCAAAATAATTAAAATGTAATTATAATCAGTATAGTAGACGTCTTAAAATATTTCTTGAACGGGAAGTTTCCTGTCAATGCAGATTTCAAAAAGTCTACAAACCAACCGAATTTTTTTCTAATAGAGTGATTTTTTGGAACAAGTCCTGATCAGATCAAAAACACTGACAGTTAAAAAAAAATGTTACGATTGAAGGATTTCAGAAATCATGGCAAAAAATATCAAGGACATTTTTGGAACAATCGGATGATTTATTTCAGAATTTGATCTATAGACATTAATAGAGCAAAGACTTAAAAATTTTGATGTGAGCAGATAGTAAAGAGTCGAGATGCCCTAGGAGACACACATAAGTGGATGGACTTGCAGACCATTGTTGCAACGAGTCATCTTCACTAGGTTCCCCACATTTTAAAGAGTCCTCTACAGAGCTGAAATAAGTAACATGTCATTCGGGGTGGTTAAGCTGCTTCTTGTAGACTTTTCCTTGTATGCTTAGTCTTCACAAAGCTCTAATATTGTGGTCTTGTGTCAGGCTGAGGTCAACATTCTGAGAGGGAATAGTCGGGCGGGGGATAGAGATAGTTGCATATTTTCTATACTAATGCCGACTTGGGTCTTCTAAGATCTGTAAAACAAGGAAAGTAATAGACCTTATAACAGTCAGAGGGGGCAATTTCAAAGGTCCAAGATAGGTTGCTCCACTAAGACTATGCTGTCCAGCCTGCCCTGTTATTTTTGTACCGAGCAAGTAGATGCGTATGTGGTGTAACGGTTATCGTAGTATGAAATGGCCTCACCGACCAGAAGTCAAATACTGGATTAGGCTATTTACATGGTGCCCTTACCATTGGGAAAGGGATTCATCCAACTATAAGTAAATAGTAGGGCACACTGGCCCCCTTTGACATTCATATGGCAAGCCGTTTACAAGGAAGACCCACTTTAAACTAGTTGGGCCCCAGTCGGCTGGGGCTGTAGAATACACCGACTGCACCTCTGCAGAGGGGTAACCCCCCCAACGAGTGTCCTGATATATGACACTAAATCTGACGGTGAGGTTCTAGTAATGCTGGGGCCTTGGGGAATACGGAGCCCCTTCATTGCCATTGCTTCCAGGTCCACTCTGGCCCGGTGTGGTAGCACCTGATAGGGCCCTATCTATGGGTTAAATAGAACTAACGACATACTTATGCTAAACTGAATAGCTTGAAATACAAATGTTATTGACAATTAAACCGTTCTTACATTTAAACTGCGTTCTTATGCTAAACTGAATTATTTGAAATAGAACCGTTTTGACATTCAACTGTGTGTAAACAAGATCTGTACTTACGATAAACTGAATAGTTTGAAATAGAACCGATTATTTACATAAAAATGGATTGGGCGTTAAATAACCTACAAAAGGTTGATATGCCATAAAACCAAACCAACCAACCAACCAGGGTTGTTGCCGAGAAGGGATTTATTACTTACTGCCAAGATTATTAGTGCTGGAGCAACAAATGCCCAAATCATTCCGCCCTCTAAAGAAAGCCAGCAACTGAAAAAGAAATATTTTCAAAAGTTACAGTTCAACAAATATCCTTTATGATTAAACAAATTTATTTGTCCAAATTTAATTATAGCTTATGTTAGGATCTTCATATGCATAGACAGCACGCTGCATGTGATCTGCAAAAAGAAAAATCTTTATCACATTTCCCCAAAAACTTGGTAGTTGGTTCATAACCCTTGATCCTATTTCTCCCAAAAGAATGGTTTTGTTTTAAAGACATCAACCTTAGGTTATTTAATGCCAAATCCATCTTTGAAGAAGAGTAAGAACTATTCAACACATTGTAATGGGGAATCATAACTTTCTTTAAAAAAGGTGTAATCGGACACGTTAGCTATTTTAACACATGGTCCCCCTCCAGAGAAAAGTAGACTGTACCTTAATATTTAATAAGGTACCTTAATATTAGAGTCGAAAAGTTGAAAATTCGATTTTATATAAATTTAGAGGATATTAAGAATGTTTTATTGGGGGTGGAGAATTGATAGTATAGAAAAAAAAAACAAAAAAACAGCAAGACTTGTTTTATAATCTGATGATTGAATTTGACAACTAGTTAGTGTTGAGGTCGTACTCGAGATGATAGACAGCTCTTACCTCAGAAATTGATTTGTTTTGTTTCCTAACGTGAAAAGAGGGTGTGACAACTCAGTGACAAGATGTACCCGAGAAACAGATACTAAAAGTCATCGAAAATATTTGAAGGTGGGTTGTTAAACAGAAATTATATGTGCTAATTCTTCGGAATTTTGCTTTAGATTTAATGATGGTAGAGTACAATATATTGCGATTTACCCATTAAAAATAATTTAAGTGAGGATGAAATCGGACAAAAATAAAAAGAACAAATTAAGGAAAATTGGGTCCAACATTTCGCAGGAAATCACATACCCCACCGATTATCATATGCGGGTTCATTTTGCAGTGGAAAAAAAAAAAAAGCCTAAGCAAGGGTATAACTGGTCGAAATTGTGGCCCTCCTAAAACACAAGAGTCAAATATATTTCCAAAGTTGATTCAAAATAGAGTACTCGATATTGGGCACATCTCGGGTGTTGTAATGGCTGGCACGCGAAACCAGTAAACCTTCACGAGTGAGTTCGAGTCTCATTGATGCCCCATTTATATGGCCTTGTGCCACATCTAAGCAAAAAGCTTAGTTTGTTTCTTAACCGGATATATCAGTCTTGGGAAATAGTGTCAATAAAATATATACACACATATATATATATATATATATATATATATATATATATATATATATATATATGTGTGTGTGTATATTCAAAACATGACTCCCACACAATTATTTTTTAAGGTAGACTTAGTTTTACTTGAAAGTAGTACACATTATCAGGATTTAACCCCCTAAAAAAAAAAAAAAAAAAAAAAAAAAAAAAATAATTATCTGGGAGGGTAACCCCCACCCAAACGAGTGTCCTGGATATAACAGTAAACTATTTGATCGTGAGGTTTCTGTAAAACTGGAGCTTTGGGGAATGCTGAGTACCCCTTCATTGCCATTGCTCCCAAGTCCACTGGACTGGAGTGGAAGCATCTGATAAGGGTCCTATCAATAGTTAAAGAACTGTATTTATGCTAAACTGAATAGTGATGTATAACTGTTTATACAAGCATGTATAAAAATAGCATTGGCATTAAATAACCTACAATTCTTGTGTCCAGTCGGCTGGGGCTGTAGAATATACCGACTGCTTCTCTGCAGAGGGGTAAGACCCCCCCCAACGAGTGTCCTGGATATGACACTAAACAATATGATGGTGAAGCTCCGGGAATGCGGAGTAACCCTTTGCCATCACTCCCAGGTCCACTCTGGCCTGATAAGGGTTGAAGGTTAAATAGAACTAAAACGTCGTTTGAGATTAGTGTTTTTTTGGCATTAAAACAGCGTATTCTTGCGAAATTGAATTGTTTCATTAAAACTGTTTAAATAGTTTTAAATTGAAAGTTTTTGACAAACTGTACTTACATTTAAACAGCGTGCTTATGCTAAACCGAGTTGTTTGAAATAGAACAGACAATTTGCATAAAATGGATTTGGCCTTACATAATCAACAAAAGGTTGCTATGCCATAAAACCAAACTACTTATCCAGTTTTTAAATACATTTTAAACGTTTAAATTTACCACAAGTTGACGTAACCAATTCAGTTACGTAAATGAAAAAAAATGTTACAATTTTTTAAAGTGAAATTAGTAGAAACATTAAATCAAGTTTAAAGATATTGTTAACCATAAAACAAAAAAGTTATTTAAAATTTAACTAGTGGGTCAAAATTAATGGCAAAAGAGATTCTGCGTCACCGAGCAATGGCCATTGAGGTACGTTTTAGTTTCCCGCTAAAAAGTATTTGTACGGAACGCCGAAGAAAAATTAAGTATAGAAAAGAAAAAGCACCTGAACGTGGTTATTTAACCTGATAAGCTATCAATTTTTCATTGTCCCCCCCCCAATATTGACCTTCAAGAAAAAAAACAAAAAAAAAACAAAAAAAAACAAAAAACAAACTAGTTTTCTTGATAATCTAAGAGTTGGATTAAAAAAAGTCACAGCATTAAAAGCCCTCAAAACAATTTTAATCTAATAGCTACGTTTGCCAGTATTCTTCACACAGGTCTGAATATTTTTTGCACACCAGTCTACTATATACACAAAGCATCTGCCATTATATATATATATATATATATATATAACAGTCTATTTCCTCAATTTTATCTTTTAACATGAATAAATTTAGTCTGTAAGCTTGATAAAATTTTGTACCCAATAAAAATTTTATATATCTCGCAATTGATTAAAGAGAGCCACACACACGGGGTGGGGGGCAAAGTGACTTTATAAATTAAAATAAAAAAAAAAAAAAAAAAAACAAAAAAAAAAAAACAAAAACAAAAAACAAAAAAAACTGATTTGTGAGCGTACGAAAGCTCCGTTGCAGCCATGTTTGTACCTACACCATACACACTTTAGATATAGAGACAAAGCATTTTACTTACAATCTTGGATTCCCATAACCTTTTAGTCTTGTGGTTGCCATGGTGATTCCTACTATTACTGCTGGAATACCTATATAAAAATAAATTCATCCAGGTAAATAATCACTGCTTTTGTAGCGTCTAAAATATGGTATTCAAATTAGAATGATTAATGAAAATATCCAAAAAGCAGATACAATATTCGCAGAAGGAAATCAAAACTGCGAATCTTAAAAACTGTTCATAAAAAAAAGAATAAAAATAAAAAAAAATAAGACTCCAGCCTGTCGGGTTGCATGAACTTTCGGGGACTCTCCTCCCAGCAACAGTGAAGTTCAATGCTTGAGAAGTCCTTAAAAAGTCACAAGGTTGTTACCAAAACATTTTATAGAAGCCGTTCGTTTGGTATGACGTATGCGTTTTCGGATCTGTCAGTTAAGTCCTGTGAGAATTAAGTGTCAGAAACAAAGTTCGCATCCATTTTCAGAAGTCCAGTGCAGTGCCCATCGTTTGCAAATTGAATGTAGACCAGGTCCCCCACAAGTTGGATGCAGAACAGGTTCCTTGGGCGTACAACATTGAGAAGATCTTTCGCAATTCCGGCGCAGAGGAGGCCTTTTGCAAGTCCGACACAGAGTAGAAAACTTGCAAGTCCGGCGCTAAGCAGGCCCCTTGCAAATCTGATGTAGAGAAGGACGCTCGCAGATCCGATGCAGACAAGGACGCCCGCAAATCCGATGCTGAAAAGGACGCTCGCAAATCCGAGGCTGAAAAGGACGATCGCAGATCCGCTATAGAACAGCCTGCTCGCAAGTCCGGCACCGAGCAGGCCGTTCGCAAGTGAGATACAGAAGAAACCATTTACCAGAACTACGTCACTAGCATTTACACCGGTGGCTGTTTTTTGTGGAGAAGATAGTAATTTATAATTGGTCAGTAATCAAGTAACATCGCTCTTATGCAAATGACACCTACGTTGCTTCGTCCATTCAGTTTTTGTTCTGGAAAGAGATGAGGTGACCTGCACTAAATCATTGTCCCCGTCACCTAGTCGTTAGTTCTCAAGATCTTCCCCATCCCTATTACTTTTATACCTCAAACCGTATCCCAGTCCGCCTTTTCTGAAGATCTTGAACATTCATATGTAAAAAAATCATATTACCTACTTCTATCGACCCATACCGCGTCCGACCCTTTATTTCTTTTATCTCTGTAGATTAGGATTCCCGCCCCACCTAGGGTAGGTCCGGCTTGTTTCCGGTTTTTTCGATCCGGAAAACAGTCGGCCTCCAAATTTTATAGACGGGGTGATGGGAGGGAAACCAAATGGGGAATTTTTCCTTGTTTTCTTTCTTGTATATATATTTTTCGTTTTTTTTTCTCCCATTTCCATCATATCATTGTACATAAACCATATTTTGTAAATAAAAATCATACCACTTTCGGGTTTTAAGTAGGTCTTCTTCATAGAGCAAATGTGGTATTTTGGTAACTGCTGCGTGCATGATGGATGAATGGTTATATATTGTACTGTTGAATGGGTCAGCGAATGTGGCTAGCTAGGTCCCCTTAGAATCCTTAGTTAAAGCATGACCGCTCCCTTCCCCTCCCCCAAAATCCTTGAGGCCTTGTGCCTCCGTTGTATCACGACAACGAAATAAAATGAGGTGACCTGCACTAAACATACCCAAGTCGTGGTTAGTTCTACTGATGGTATGGTTATTTCTTTCTGCCTCCTACTAGACTGGACTTGACACAAGGTTATTTTATAGTGGGGGATTTAGCAAGAGAGTGGGGTGCGTGAGCCGAGGCTCAAACCCTGGTGCACTTAGTGCGATGTGAGCCAGATGAGTCAGCTGGGCTTGGATTCATTCGATATATTATATGAGTCCAGAACATGAGCCTTTGTAATATAATGGCCGAGGGATTTTGTTTTATATATCTTGCCTTTGGGTTTAGTCAGGCTGAGAACCTTTCGGCTCAGCACATGGGTTAGTTTGGTGCAAACTTGAGTACAGGTGTTGACGCGCGCGCGGGGAGGACGTGTCGTTCACAGATGTAAAAAATAAAAATCCCAGAGAGAAGATGTGACTAGGGATGTGAATGACGTCATGCACCGGAAGCGTGTGCGGAGGATTTTAGGAGATTTGAAAAAGTCAGAAGTTGAGTTGAGTTCTGCCTCGGAGGAAGAAGGTTGACTTTCGCTCGCTCGCCAAAGCCAGGTCCACTCGGGTCCGGAGTGGTAACACCTGACAGGGTCCTATCAATGGATCAAATAGAACTAAACTGCGGACTTATGCTAAATTGAATTGTTAGAAATAGAACTGTTCTGACATTTAACTGTGTGTAAATAAATGACTGATGTTTAATTGAATTGTTAGTGATACATAGCAATACTTGATATTATTTAGTTTTGACTAAACTGATTATCTTGAAATAGATATGTTTTTGACATTGAAACCGTGTACTTATGCTAAACTGAATTGTTTGCAATAGAACTATTAATATGAATCGATTTGGCATTTAATAAACTACAATGGCTGATATGCCATAAAACCAATGCAAACTAAACAAAAATATTTCCAAAAAATACTTGGTTTTATCGGTATTCCCCATAATGGATTGCTTCAGGCGCCAAGCCTGCAAAGCATGCATTGCTAAGGGGGGAACCCCCTTGGGTTTAGACAAACCACTCTATACAACCCAGACGATGTAAGCTCGAGTGAGGGCATGGGTGGCTTGTGTGTAAGTCATCAAATGTGTTCAAAGAAAATAGTATTTCCTATGAATTTTATCAATCACAGACACTAAAGTCAGGGATTCCCAAAGTCCCCCATATAGATCCCTTGTAGGGGGGGGGTTTAAAATTTTGGCCGGGTGAATTAAAGCGCATAGGGGTCCATAGAAAGTGAATTTACTAGTCTGCATTTATAAATTCCTTTACGTCCTGTTTTTGGGGGCTGTAAAATAAACTGATTGCATCTCTGCAGACGGAGTTATATACCCCCACCAATGAGATCTCCCCAGTGCCCACCAAAATCATCATTCCAATCAAAAAATAATTGAAAAATTTGAAATACATTTATTGTTCACTGATTCTTTTCTCGAGTAAATTATTCATGCTTTGTAATTTGTCAAATCCAAATGATTTATGGGGCGGGTGAATAGAAATCAAATTTGGTTGCCAAGACGGGGCATCAAGTAAAAACTTTGAGAAGCCATGAGTTCAGTATGAATGGGACAACAGTTTGATTGATTTTAATAGTATGTCAACTCGTTTCGGATTAATAAATGCCTTAGTCAGCATTTTTTGCAAGCAATTAGGCTATCGGTCATATGGAAGTCAGACCTGACCGATAAAATAAAACGCAGTTTCTTCCAAGCAGCGATCGTGTCGATACTGCTATATGGATGCACTACATGGACGCTAACTAAACGGATGGAGAAAAGGCTTGACGGCAACTACACAAGAATGCTGCGAGCAATATTAAACAAGTCCTGGAGGCAACGCCTCACAAAGCAGCAGCTGTACAGCCACTTACCACCCATCACGAAAACTATCCAGGTTAGACGAACCAAACATGCAAGATACTTCTGGAGAAGTAGGGACGAGCTCATAAGTGATGTACTCCAATGGACCCCTTCGTATGGCCGTGCAAAAGCAGGGCGGCCAGCTCGAACCTACATACAGCAGCTCTGTGAGGATACGGTTTGTAGCCCTGCGGACCTGCCAGAAGCGATGAACGATAGGGAGGAGTGGCGAGAGAGGGTCAGGGATATCTGTGCTGATGGCGCGACAAGATGAAGATGAAACATTTTTAAAATCCAGCATTCAAGTATTGTCATCATCATCATGTCGTGCCGCCAGCACGGATATCCTTGACCCTCTCTCGCCACTTCTCCCTATCATTCATCGCTTTTGGCAGGTCTTCAGGGTTACATCCCGTATCCTCACATAGCTGCTGTATGTATGTTCGTGCTGGCCGTCCTTCTTTTGCTCGGCCATATGTGGGGGTCCATAGGAGTACATCACTTATAAGTTCGTTCCTGCTTCTCCAAACTACTGCATTACTGAGCCCCGGAGATTTGAGGAGACTTGCTGTCACTCAAATTTCTGTGAAAGACTTTTACAAGGGCTAAATGATAATAATAATAATAATAATAATAATAGAATGGCTACAATTCTTCAAACAACATTCTGTCTTTTTCAGTCTTTTCTCTCCTCCCAGTCACGTGACAGGAGTTGTTTTGGCAAAAGTAGCAAACCAAAACTGAAAGATTGATATAAAAGTAAGTAAAGTTGGCGACCGTATTCGAGGGTGACCCGAAGGCTCCCTTTTCAATAGCTACTACACCGAGGTATAGGGAAGGGTACTACTCCATTCCTTGGATTGCTCCACTTTACCCTTGATCCATACCTTATAATACTGAGTGTTAAGCAAGGTAGCACCATGTACTATTTTTTGAGTCTTTGGTATGATTCAACCTGGGATTGAACCCAGGCCTCCCGAGCCATTGGCGAACACTCTAACCGTTATGCCAATGTCCAAGATTGATATAGAGTAGCAATATATTATACTGTAGTTAAACAAGAGCAGTAGCCCAGTCTCTAGACAATTGGGTAGCCTCAGTCGACAAAAAAAAATAAAAAATCACACGCGACTAGCAGCCCTTCCTCAGTACACCTCTGGTCAACTCGTTCGTTCTGTCAGTCAAAAAAAAAAAAAAAGCAGTTCACAAAGAACAACAACAACCCGCTCCTGGCATGCTGTTTTATGCAAGTTCCGGTCTATTAAAATTTACATATGTGGTAGATTTCTTCTCGCGAGAGACGAGATCAGCCCACTATAACTTCTTCCTCCAGAAGTGGAGATATTTGCCTGTGCTTGACACGTAAGGCATAGTCTTACGCGCTTTGATCCAGGAAGTAAGTTTCCTCTCTCGCTACAAATACGCAAAAGAATAGCAAGTGTATACAGAGAAAGAAATGAAACGACTCATCATACAGTACCCGAATGCAGCAAACTAGCACAGAAGGAGTACAAGACTAGATACGATTGGGTGGTAAAGGTAATCCACTGGGAAATGTACAAAAAAAATTGAATTTCGGTCTTATTGCCAAATGGTAAATTCACAAACTAGAATCTATTCAAGAAAATGAGACTCATAAAATTCTATGGGGTTTTGTTAAAAAATATCTCAAATCAGTTTATACGTGTTTATTCACTACTATTTCAGCTATAAAAAGCAGAAAAAAGTTCACTTACCCCAAGCCATTGGTAGTAGGTAACAAGTTCGGGATTTGGTGGCAAAGACATAAGTTACAGCAACGGCCATATCAAGACCTTCGGCCAACATTGTGAAGAATACTACGAGATAGAAATAATGAAGAACGACAGCAATGAAGGTACACCAAATCTAAAGAAAAAAAAAAATCAAAAAAACATTTTTTAGAACAAAAATAAAGATGTAAGCCAAATCCCTTGTAAAAGATTTAATATCAGGAATATTAAAAAACTAACATGTTTAAGATATTCACTATTCGAAGTTTTGGTTGGATTTTATGACATCAACTTCTGTAGGTTAAGACCAAATCCTCTCTCTCTCTCTATATATATATATATATTTATATATATAAAGATAATTTGGCATTAAATGGTTCCAAGTACTGCTATGTAATACCAATCATTCAATTATGCTCACATTTAAAGTGTGTCAAGTATTGCTATGTATTCGTAACAATTCAGTTAAGCAGTCATCTGTTTACACACAGTTAAATGGTCAAATAGTTCTATTTCTAACAATTCAATTAAACATAATTCATATGTTTGCACACAATTTAAATGTCAAACAGTTCTATTTGACCCATAAATAGAACCCTATCAGATGCTACCACTCCAGGTCAGAGTGGACCTTAGAGTAATGGCAATGAAGGAGTACTCCACATTCACCAGAGTCCCAGAGCTAGAACCTTGCCATCAGATGGTTTAATGTCATATCCTGGACACACGTTGGAGGAGTCTTCCTCCCTCTGCAGAGATTAAGTCGGTGTATTCTCCAGTTCCAGCCCCAACCGACTGGGCTGAGGGTTCCACGAAGAATAACAGAATGTTTAGTGACTATAGCTCAAAAAATTCTGGTCAGTGAATGGTAATATAAAATGTATAAAGTTTATAACGACATTTATATTATGTATTTTATCGCTGGAATTTTTTATCACAGATCAACATAATTTTTCTATGTGAGGTCGAAAATTTGTAATAACATTTACATATTGTATCTTATGACTTCCTTCTGGAATTTTGGTCAGAGACCAATATCATCATTAACCAGTTTCAAGTGACGAAGAAAAAAAAATACAGGAATGCATTCAATTTGTATAATTAAAACATATTCTTTTAATTAGTTCTAATTCCTGATGAGTTAGGTTGAAATTTAGATAATTATGGTTTTGTGTTAATCAAAAAAAACAATGTGAATTAATCCCCGATTTAGATTATCATTATTATTATTAAATTAATTAATGTAAAATCGATGACAAATTTTATTTGATAGCTACACAAGACTTCATCAATTGCTGAAGATATGGAATACATCTACAGCATCTCTGCAGAAGAGTAAAAACCACTACCGACGAGTGTCCTGGTATATGAGATTAAACCATCTTAATACATAATTTACACATGTATGACATCAAATATATTCCTATTTATTAAAATTTTAAAACAAATAATTTTTAAACAGATCTATTTGATCCATAAATGGGACCCTAACAAGTACTATCCCTCCTGGTCAGAAAGGACCTGAGAGTAATGGCAGTGAAGGATTACTCCATATTCAGCAAAGCTTCATAGCTGGAGCCTCACCATCAGATATAGTTTAGTGTCAACTCAAGACAGAAGTTCTATTTGATCCAATGATGGAACCCTAACTGGTATTGCCTCTCGAGATCAGAGTGGAGCTGGGAGTAATGGTAAGGAAGGAGTATTCCACTCTTCACAGATCTTCTGAGCAGGAGCCTCACTATCAGATGTAGTTTAGTGTCATACCTAAGACATTCATTTTTTTGAAGCGGGGGTTCTGCAGGAGATATCATCATCTTGTCGGGCCATCAGCACGGATATCCCTGACCCTCTCTCGCCACCCCTATCGTCCATCGCTTCCGGCAGGTCCTCAAGGCTACATCCTGTATCTACACAGAGCTGCTGTATGTATATTCGAGCTGATTGCCCTGCCTTTGCTCGGCCATGTGAAGGGGTCCACAAGAGTACATCACTTATGACCTCGTCCCTACTTCTCCAGCAGTGTCCCGCGTGTCTGGTTCGTCTAATTTTGATAGTTTTCGTGATGGGTGGTAGGTGGCCGTACAGCTGGTACTTTGTGGGGTGTTGCCTCCAGGACCTGTTCAATATTGCTCGCAGCATTCTTGTGTAGTTGCCGTCAAGCCTTTTCTTCATCCGTTTAGTTAGTGTTCATGTAGTGCATCCATATAGCAGTATCGACACGACCGCTGCTAGGAAGAAACTGCGTTTCATTTTATCGGTCAAGTCTTTGCTAGTCGCGTATTGATGTCTGTCTCTGTTGATGAGACATACCGGCTCATTGGCCTAGTGGGAAGTGTTCCCCTTATGGTCTTGGAGACCTAGGTTCAATCCCTGGTCGCGTCATACCAAAGACTTTAAAAATGGTACTTGATACCTCCTGTTTTAACACTCAGCGATATAAGGTACGTATCAAGGGTAAAGTGGACCAATCCAGAGAAAGGAGTAGCACCCTCCTTTATATTTTGGTGTAGTAGCTATTGAATAGAGAGCCTTCAAGTCGTCCTCGACTATGGTTGCAGGAGATATAGCATATACTCTAAGCCCCACCGACAAGACAAAGAGTCGTGATGAAGCAGAGAATAAATCAATGATATAACTAAGGCTTCTGTGATACAAGTGGCTTTTGTGGATAAATTTCAACAAAATATTCCATTAAAAAGAGGTCTTATCTCCCTGCAGGGGGATACAGTCAGCGCGACCAACAAAGTGCTAATAACATTAGAGGTTGATTTTATACTATCTCTATTCAAGTTTTTATCTTGTAGTATTCCTAAGGCAACAGTGAATAATATAATATACAGTCTAACTGCTTCTTGTGAGAAAGAAAGAGAAAGAAAATATATATTTAATTAGGAAAGTTGAAAAGATAATAAAAAAAGAACCAAATGGGTGGAAATGTTTTACCTTAGACGAAGTCTGCTCAATTCCAGCCAGGAAAATGATGTCAGCAATAATTAGGGATATGCAGAGGTGAATAAGTACAGTAGCTCGATGTCGTCGCATATAGCTATAAAAACAGAAAAAAAAAAAAGCAAAAATAAAGATGGAATGACTTCTCGTTTCATAGATATTCCTCTTGAAAATATCAGGGGTCTACTGTGCAGAAAATTATTCAATACCTTAAAGCTTTGTGGAAATGACTTTTCTATCGAAATTGAACATTGAAAAATGTTCTGGAGTAAAAAGTGCAAAGTTCTGATCAGTGTGGGACACTTTATGAGTATCAAACTCATTGTTCGGTAGTATGTATTGACCCAACCCCTCTACCATGAGCAAGATGCGACACTAGGGGAATTTTTAAGCTCTGGGAGGTGTTGACTACCGTTTTGTTGTTATTACTCCCAGCTCCACTCTGACCCGGTGCTGTAGTAGCTGTTTGGCTCCCATATATGGGTCACATAGATCTTTTCGGAAATTATTGATATTAGATCGCAATAATTCAAACTATGACAGTGTACTAATACCATTACAAAATAGAAACTCAAGACTGATATCGGCATTAAATAAGCAACAAGAGTTGACATGCCATAAAACTAAACAACTCATATACGTGCCAGATAGATCTGTTTGAAAATCATCAAAGTTTGATAGGAATATCTAAATTGATAAAACGGTACATATTATTTGTAGGATTTGATACAAAGTCAAGTTTTAAGTGGTGTACTGCTCTCTTGAATTCAAAGTTTTCCTTCTCCTAGATTGGTCGCCTAATCAATGCTAAAAAACCCAGTTTGCTCTATCAATATAGTCAATCCCACGAAAAGGGTTATTGTAAGTTCAGTCCTTATTGAATGGTCTTTACTGAACGGAATTGGCAGGTATTCTCTCTGACTGTTCAGCGAACTGTCTGGCATCCGTGCCGGAGAGTTAATGCTCCATAGCAAGCTTGAGGCCGAAAGATACCCGGCTTCGGCTTGGCCACCTTCGGGTGGGCGAGCTGCATCACTGACACCTTTGTTCCTCTTGTATAGCACTGGACCTTGCGGTCCATTTTAAGCTATAATCAGGCACACGTGCCGGGACCCAGATTTGGGTCCAAGTCCAGCTAGGCTCATCAGGTCCACATTGTACTAAGTGGGCCGATGACCAGCATAGTCCAGCAGGGCTCGGGCCTCAGCTCGTGCCCGACCTTCCCCTCCCCTAAATCCCAGCTATAATCGACCTTCGGGTCATTGACCTTGTGTCTAGTCCTGTCTGGTGGGAGGCAGAGACAAATATCGGGATTGGCAGAAAGTTAAAAACTGATTTGGGGTCACAGTTAAGGACCTACTATGAGGACTGAGCAGTGGGGGTTGAGAGATGATATGGTTTCATGCCTTTCTCAAGGACATCAGCGCAAAGAAAAATGCAAACAGCTTCGACTAGGATTTGAACCCTGGTTGCCAATTCCATTTCCCTCAACAATGACCATTATGCTAAGATTGTCAGTAATTATGAAAAATAAAAATAAGATAAAATCCTTCTTCCCTTTTTGACTGACTGGATATGAAAAAATAAGATTCACGCATTTAAAAGCAAAAATTAAAACAAAGATCTGCAGATAAAAATAAAATTTGCACGTTTTTTTTTAAAGATCACAGTAGAGGAGTACTTAAAGAAAACTGACCTTACCAACAATGGTCTGCGAGATGAGTCGATAAACGATTGTTATACAGTCTGCACACAAAGGAAAGTTACCTTACTAGCAATGGTCTGCGAGACTGACGAATGAACAATTTCTATACAGTAGGCACCCAAAGAGTGGTGTTTGTTTGTTTAGTGGAATATCTACCTTCTGGTTTTATTTAATGCCCAAACCATCTTTGTCAAAGAACAGTAGTGCTATTATTTAAACCTATTGCTGAGGTGAGTATAAGAAAGGTTCATGCCTTTCTCGAGAGTATTAGCCTGAGAGCGAACGTAATTGTGAGAACTTGTTTACAACGATGTCACAGTCCTGCACGTTAGCCACTACATCAAGGGGACTTGGACCTGAAGAGAACTAGCCTTACTAACAATAGTCTTCGAGACTGACCTATGAATAATTTCTCTTGAGGAACTTACCTTACAAGAGTCTGTAAAACTGATCTATAAACAACCATTTAACAGTGACCACCTATATTAAACATTTACTGAATTTAGCACAGTGTGATACTGGAATGCAACTTATAAATTTAGATCAAAAATTTTCTTACCGCCAAAGACAAGCATAGGCTGCCAGGGTGAGCACACAGCCAAGAATTGTAAGGCTGCACCCAACAATTGTGATATAACTTAAAACTTTTGTGTGAATCGCATTCTGAAAAATAAATATCAAAGAATACAAATTTTACGATTTTTCATTAACAAACGTCTACCTGTAATGAAAAAGGCAGCTGTGCACCCCACCCAAAATAACAAAAAAAACAAAAAAAAAAACAAAAAAAAAAAACATGAATGGAATAAAAATGTTCAATCATAGTTGGTCATCAATATATGATTCGCAAAAAATTATCAACTCTTTATATTTCGATGTTTATTTGCATCATCATTTACTCTTGTTCATTAATCAAATATTAACCCATTAACTGCAATAGAAGCAGTTTAGTTGCGGTTTTTAATGCACTGGTATCTTTTGTGTGAATTAATGAAAAAGAAATGAAATAAATAAATTCAAAAATTGTTGCAAAGGCCTCTGACAGGAATTGATATCCGTGCATGCTTGAAAAGATGAACTTCCTGGCGCCAAAAGAGAAATCCTCTCAGTAAGTAAGACCTGTTTCTCTCTGCTGGTGTTGGGGAAGAGCACCAGTCTACTGAGTCATGACTTAGTTGCACCATGGCTCTCCCACCTGTTGCAGCATGTGCCGAACCTACCTACCTGACACACGAGAGTTGAGATTTATAACTCAATGTATGTAGATTTCTCCTTTTGTTTGCCGTACCAAAGTTAAATAACCCAGTCTGCCTCACTATTTCCCCATATTTGGTGCGAGAAGAGATGGTTTCAGGCTTTTCCCCAAAGACATGACTCCGAAGGGAAATACAAGCAGCTTGGTCCAATTGGGTCGCTAATTCCTATATATGAGCTTGTATGTAAATAGGTATATTTAATGGCATGTCAACCTTTGAGTTATTGTCAAAGCTATTCTTAAAGAAGAACAGCAGTGGTATTATTTAAGCCCAAGTGTATTAATCCAAAAGTGAACGTGACACAATCTAACAAGCTAGCCATTACACCACAGGGACCCCTTCTTTGTGTATATAGGTACGATTATCTGTATGATTATATATAAAGCACTCCTGGTGTCATGGTTACCGTCTTAGGAAACGGATATGGTGACAAGAGTTCAAATACTGGACGCACTCTGTTTGCATTTTCACATGGCGCTAATACCCTTCGGAAAGGTATGAATCCAATCATTCTCCCTTCAGCAATGGGTAAATAGTAGGATAGACAGGAATCTTTAACCTTGGCATGGCAACCAGTTTAAGAGAAGGAAAACTCTGAATTTAAACCTGTTAAACTCCGCTTACAAAATGACCTTGTGTCGTACCCCGCTCGTGCAGAGGTGTTGGATAAATATACATATAAGTAAAACCGTAGAGTGTATGTATGCATGTACATAAATGTACGTGTATTGCTGTATCAGAAGGATAGCTAAGTAAGTTTGGGGGTACGGCAGATTTTAATTGATGATACAATAGAAAGAGAAGGATTTCTATATGGGGATAAGAATATTAGTTTTTAAGTAAAAAAAGTAAAGTTGGCGACTGTAGTCGAGGGCGACCAGAAGGCTCCTTTTTCAATAGCTACTACACCGAGGTGTAGGGGATGGCGCTACTCCTTTCCCTGGATTTTTCCACTTTACCCTTGATAGTACCTTATATTGCTGAGTATTAAGCAAGGAGGTATCAAGTACCATTTTTAAAGTCTTTGGTATGACTCGACCTGGGATTGAACCCAGGTCTCCCAGACCATTGGCGAACGCTCTACCCACAAGACCAATGAGCCGGTAAAAAAATAGTTTTTAAATGTCCTTGATAAACTGAAGTTACTTGTATTAGTATGGTCAGGGGTCAATAGACAAAGATATTATTTGGGGGGGTGATTTTTAGTTCTGGGAGATTCCTGCATAAGCGGTAGATTTCATTTTCAGTCAGGAGTTTGACAAAGTAGTGGCAATGTCTATTGCAGTGAATACTGGGTTGACCATAGAACTGTGCTTTATATATATATATATATATATATATATATATATATATATATATATATATATATAATTTTTTATAACTATTTCTATAAATCTGATGATAATACAATTTGTAAATAAAAGAATATATTACAAACCAATATGTGGAAAAAATAATAAAAAAAGAAATGATAAAATACATTCATACTGCTTGAAAATAATCAATCAGCACCGCAATGCCTAGCCAAAAGAAAAAAAAAACAAAACAAAACATCGACAGAGTTAACTGAGTTAATACGTAGAAATATTGTATAGCCATAATCATCATCAATCCCAACAGTACATATAGAAATGCAAATGCAGGGAAATACAAAACACAGGCGAACTCTGTTGTTCAGATACGAACGGTTTTATTATTAACTTCTGACTTCAGATCTTCGACACGAGGAGAGAGACACAATTCTTAAAAGTCTTTCGAAATTATACTATGCTAACAACACCCCCAACGTTCGGCATATCGCATGGTGTTTTAGATCTTAATTCCTCTTGACTGGTCGAGACCCAAAAAACTTAACCGCCACCGCAACGGTAGAAAACTCAATTGTCTGCCTCCATGGTCCAATGTCAACCTTCAACTCCATGGTCGGACTTCAACTTCTCAACATCATGGTCGGACCCGAACCTCTCAACATCATGGTTGGACCCCAACTTCTCAAAACCATGGTCGGACCCCAACTTCTCAAAACCATGGTCGGACCCCAACTTCTCCACATCATGGACAGAACTCAACTTTTCCCCACCATGGTCGGACCCCAACTGAATCTTTTTCAAAATCTTCCAAATTCTCAGCCCATCTCTTCTGGGCATGACGTCATTCACACTCCAGTCCCATTTCCTGTCAGGGGTTTATTATGACAATGGTGATTGTCATATCCTTTGCGGGCGAGTGTAAACTGCACCAATAGTTCAAAGCCCAACCAAACTGAATGATAAAATATAATTAATAAAAAATAATTAAAATAAAAAAAATCATTCCTTAATTATATAAGAAAAAGTGCTTAATACACTAAATACCAAAGAGAGCCAGAAACTACCTATCCAGGTTTCACTTAACGGATCTTCCAAATAATTTTGACTTGTCAGAATTGTCCTGAAGATCCGTTAGGCGAAACCTAGGTTGGTACTTTCTGTCTCGCTTATATATATATATATATATATATATATATGTAAGATGAACGAAAGTAATGACAAATATGAATATTTTCTTATGCTATTTATTTTTGTTTTACTGAAAGAGTTTTATCCTTTGGTTATCGTCAGCAAAATAAGTTTGCTTTTTTACAAGAGTCGATAAGCTATTAGAGAACCGGTGAAAAATACGCTGATGATGTAGGGTATCCATTTGTTGAAAGACAATTGCTGTTCTAAGGGTCTTAGTTTATTGAAATTAATAGGTTTGATTCTGCCAATTATTTAGTCTAAAGTAAAATGGATATTCTGACTTTCCAACATATTGTTTTTGGCAGCGTGTACAGTCCAGTAAAACTAGATCTCCTCTTTCATGTGTGTGTGTGTGTGCATATATATATATATATATATATATATATATATATGTTATATATTGACCCTCGACCGAGCCGTCAATCAAGAGATGCACCTGTGTAAATAAGCGGAAGAACAGCGGAAGTAGGTGACCGTGAGACAATGATATAACCAGGTGCTCGGGGCGGTTCGAGTCAGTTGGAGATAGGATGCCAGCGTGAGAATCAGCTTGCAGACTGAGGGCTTGCGGCCCTCAGTGACCCACAGTTAAGCAGCCCCAGCCAAGATGAGGAAGAAGTGCTGCTATGGTCACGAGAAGAACTTTGGGTCAAAATAATAGTCTGTCCCCGTCTTCAACTCATCTCTCACACACAACCAACATCAACCCTTTCAAATAAAGTGTGAGGGGTATATTTTTATAAAGAAGTGTGTTCGTTCGTTCATTGAAGTTCTTATATTATGTTTGATTATGTTCAACATATATTTGTATACGCGTAGTATGCTATACAACACACACACACATATATATATACATATATATATATATATATATATGAAGAGTAAATAAAGGATTGTAATCCGACAATATGTAGAAAAACTGATAACAACGATCCAACAGGAAGGAATGATTTATTAACGGGTCAACACTATAGCGTTTCGGTTCTACTGAACCATCATCAGGACCATGAGGGGTGATAATAATAATTTTAAGTTAACGATGGATGATTAGAAATGTGAAATACAAAAACCTACGGGAAAATATGTATAGTGAGAAAAAGTTAGCCGTTTAACAGGCAAATCAGCGTTTGATGTTTAAATTACGTCATTTGACTTATTAGGAATATTGTATAGAATTATGTACGTTATATATATATATATATATAGAGAGAGAGAGAGAGAGAATGGCACTCTATTCTCGTTGGCAAAGCATCTGAACATGCGTGTATATAATTGAAAATAAAAAACCCAACAAACCGTTACTTTGCTATTATACATTTATTTCAAGCCGACCACTCCATAAGAGATCTATAGAGATTGATCTCTCTTATGGAGTTGCCATCTGAAATAAATTTATAATAGCAAAATATAGGTTTGTTCCGTTATTCTGATTATATGAATTTTCTCTGTATAAAATTTATGTATTATTTATCATACATTGAGCACTCCTGGAAATTTATAAGAATCCTTTTACATATTATCAAATAAAATCATTCCTAACTCATCTTTTTTGGATACTATATATATATATATATATATATACACACTTCTATCAAGCAGTCGAAGGTATTTCAGGGCTAAACTTAAAGGAAGTGTTGAAAAATGTTCTTTTGTCTTTTTTAGGGTAAAAATAGGATGGGATATTCATAATCAAAAATTGTTCCCCTTGAGAACATAGAAATATAAATGAAAGGAGGCAGGAAAGAGCTTTTGGGTGTGGAATAAAAGTATCTTATTATTTTAGCCCAAAAGACATGCAAGCTTTAATTCCTGATCCTGGGAATTCATAGAAAGGTAAAAACAAAACGTCACTGGCAAAAATCTCTGAAACTAACAATGTTGAGATGCTTATTCCTCACGTCCTCAAACCCATCAAAGGCAGGTGGAATTGGTTTTCAGACTCACTCCATTTTCCCACCCCAACCCTCTCACACACAAGTGTCACTCTCGTTTTGGTTCTCTTCCAATAGTCGTTCACTAAAGACTATTTTGAAATCTTCATGTTTTTGAAGGTGCGCATGCATACAACTCATATTACAAATGGCCGCTTACACAAAAAGACACATTGCTTTAGCTTTGAGAAAGTTGTCACAATCTCAGATTCTTTTCGAACTGATTTCAATATTAGGAAATTTTAAATTAGACGATTAGATATTTGACGCTTGAGGGGCAATTATTTTTATTTTATTTTAATTTGAAGGATCTGATGAACTGTGTTAAAAAAATCAAGTAGAAATAGATTTAGTGCTTACTGTTTTTATTGGATACATCAAGACTGCAAAATTTGTTAGATGGTTACAAGCACAGATTGTCATGTCATCATCTGTGCGCTTTATCTTGCAGCCATCTTTAGACCAGCCTCCCATTACGCTTATACTGAAAAGAAATAAAAATGACATTCGTTGCATAACTCAATAAATAGTTTCATTTTCTTTGATGAGTTTTTGTCAATTATTATTCATTTTTTCAACAGTATTTCTTTTATCTTATTTCTTTTGCTTTTTATTATACTGTTAGTCTTAGATGTTATAATATTCAAATTTCTTAGATGAAGCATAATCAGTTTTTGTTGACTACTTCCCCTTATATGAAATTATAAACTGTACAAATAGGACGTGACTTAACATAAATCTTAATTGCTACTGATCACTATATTCCATGCTTGTAGTGAGGGAAAATATTTTGTCTAGTCTCCACTCTCCTGTGATCAATATTAGCATGGGTAAATCTATGATATACTACACAAATAGTATACATAAAACAAAAACTCATTTGTACATACCACGGATATTTAATATCTTATATACACAATATATCTAAAAGTTGTATTGAGCAGTGGAAGGGATACAAAATAGAAAAAAGGCTTACTTGGTAAGGGAGGGTAAGATAGCCATGTGGCTTTGCCGTTCTCTTTCTGATTCAGAGAAAACGTTCCAACGATTCAAAGACCAAAGGCAAAAAGAGAACGAGAATGGGTTCTTTAACCCTAAGATGAAGCCCATGTGAGATATGCAAATTATCTAAAAGAGATAATTATTTTATCCCTGCAAAAGCCTTGAAAGTGATTATAAATTATTTGAATAGAGAGGAATATCATTATTCTCTTCATCAAGGGATGTTGATAGCATAGATTCTTTAGATTCTCTATAATCATCCATCCCTACTGATCATCGCTCTTGGTAAGTCATCTAGATGACATGCAATGTCCATACAAAGTTGATAAATATATGTTTTTGCGGCTCGATCTGATATGTTTATGTGTAGAAATCCGTAAGAGAACGTTATTTATGAGTTTGTACTTGCTTCAACAAAAGTACTCAACATGGATAGTTTGTGAGATAGGAGGCAAGTAGCCATATAGCTCCTGTTTTGTTGAGTTCTGCTTCCAGGATTTGTTCAAAACAACACGCAACATCCTTGTGTAGTTCCAATCTCGCCGTGTCTCCAAGCGTTTCGTTAAAGTCCAAGTGGTGCAGCCATACAATAGTATTGACGTGGCTACAACTCGGAAGACTGTGTAAAGATATAAGATTATAATAGTAACAATTATAATAGCAACAAAAAAGTTGTATAACTTACTTGGAATGGAAGTCCCAAAAGCTGCAATGAGGGTTTCTCATATTTTTCTGTAATATTTAAAAGTTGGAGAATTATTGAACATTTTAAGTTTATTTCTATAATAAAGTATTAAAAAACATGTTTATTTTTATTATTATCATCATCATCATGTCGTGCTGGTAGCACAGATATCCCTGACCCTCTCTCGCCACTTTTCCCTATCGTTCATCGCCTCAGGCAGGTCTTCTGGACAACATCCTGTATTCTCACATAGTTGCTGAATGTATGTTCTTGCTGGTCGTCCTGCTTTTGCACGGCCATGTGTGGGGGTCCACAAGAGTACATCACTTAAGTGATTTTTATTATAAGATAATCTATTGAAGACGTTTTGTTGTATACTCGCATACATAATTTCCGAAATTCAATGAACGAACGAAACACTTCTTTATAAAAATAAATCATTTTATTCTCGAAAGGGGCCCGCAGTTTGTTGTTAGTTAAGAGATAGATGGAGAGACATATACTCAGAGAGGGGATTTCTCCTTGTCCCATATCTTCTTCTGAGAGCCAGTGGGTGCCAACACTTGCAACCCCTTGCAAGCCGTGTCGTCAGAGACGCCTCTGATCTGGCTCGACTCCCGATTCTCTCCTCTTTCTAAATCTGACCGCCTGGTTATCACGTGGTCTGCTTCCGGTCACAAACCTGTTGGACCTGACTGCCCTGACGCGCTGTCATCCCCCTGTTTACTAATCACAACCTGACAGCTTGTCAAAGCACACGGGGTCACTAGGAACGAACCGAAAATCCATGTCATATGTTATATAACAGTTTGCTGTTTATGATAATTGTTTATGCTACGGAATTACTAAAGTCCAATATGAGCATTCGTATATCCTTTGATAAAAAATCCATTTTCATGAAATATAACGAATATAAACCCCCCCTTAAAAATCTGGCTTAAAAATTGTAAACAATTGATGTTTTAAACTTAAATCAAATTTTATCATACAACGTGTAAAAGCACCCTGTCCCCACCAGCCACCAACCCGAGGTGATATCATAGTTTCGGTGGCTAAGGTGGTACTTGGCGCCATCACCAGCTTTTGCCACCGGACAGGGTATGAAGACAAATAGAGCGAAAGTTCCTCTTTGTAACTTAGGTTCGTCATGCTGTTTAAGGCGTTTGCTTTCAAATGTTATAAAAGCCAGATGAAAATGGATATTTCAGTAAAATTGTAATGTTTTTGTAATTTTGTCCTTCTTGTAAAAGAAAATTTCTGAAAGAAACGCCATTTTCAAGAAGCCCAGATCAAACTACATTGAAAGAAACATTTTTTTCTGCGGATTGGGTTGCTAAAATGTATCTTCAGCAAAAATCTAAGTTGATTGGGAGTTTAGAAAACTTGCTATCAATAAAACATTATCAATAACAACTAGACATTTGGTTGATTTATTGATTTGAACAGCATGTCAACCTGTCTAAGGTTATTTTATGCCTAGATGTTCGGTTACTACATTTATTGTACGTTTATATTGATTAAATTTACCAACCCCTCCGCTCGGGCAGGATATGACACAAGGTCAATTTTTAAGCGAAGTTTAACAGGTTTGAATTCAGAGTTTTCCTTCTCCTAGACTAGTTGCCTCACCAAGGCTGAAGAACCTAGTCTGCCCTACTATTTACCCATAGCTGGAGGGAGAATAATTGGATTCATACCTTTCCCAAGGGTATTAGTGCTATGTGAAATGCTAGCAGTCTTGTCCAGGATTTGAACTCGTATCGCCGTGTCCATTTCCTATGACGAAAACCATTACACCACGGGCACCTCCAATACGTTTATATTTATGAGGGTCGTTCAAAAGGTTTCAAGCCTCAACAAGAAAAAAGAACCATAGCCGAACATTTTTGTCATATAAAACTAGAAAACCTAATATAGATTTCTGTCTTAATTTCTGTGCAGGTGAGGCCCATGCGAAAGTGAGAGGTGTATGTCAAAGATCCACAGATTAGACCCTTACAGGTATTACTTCTCCGAATCAGACCTTAGGATTGCACGATGAAGGGGCAACTGCACATTCCCTAGATCTCCAGAAATAGAGCCTCACCATCAGACACAGTTTAGAAGCATCCCTCACCTCTTTGCTGAGGATTACTAAGTTACTAAGTACAGGGCAGTTCCCAAAATTTAGTTATATGCTAATTTAAAAAAATGTATTACAATAAGTATTTTCATGTGATATAGATGAGGATTATCATTCGGTAGTTTCTCACCTGGAGGTGTTGAAAAGTGAGTTGGACAGGTGGATCAAGATAAGCAGGTAATTTAGTTGCTAAAGTGACAGCGAGAACTTCCGAGTTGACTGTTTCTTTCATCCCAGTTTGGTTCCTAAAAGAGAAAATGAACATTAAAGATTCAAGAATATGTTTCTTTCTATAATAAAATTATCTATTATAGACATTAGCGATTATTGGTAATAATTAATGGTAGGAATTCACCAAGGTCCAATATTAGCATAACCATTGATAAATTAACACGAAATAAACAGAAGGAAAGATGATATAAACTCATATAAAAAATTTAATGCATACCAACAAATACATATTATAAGAATACACAATGCATCTTAAACAAGGAAATATGTGCCTTTTTATTGATTTAGCAGTATATAAAGAAAGTAAAGTTGGCGACCGTAGTCGAGGGCGACCAGAAGGCTCCCTTTTCAGGTGTAGGGGAGGGCGCTACTCCTTTCCTTGGATTTCTTCACTTTACCCTTGATAGTACCCTATATTGCTGAGTGTTAAGCAAGGAGGTATCAAGTACCATTTTTAAAGTCTTTGGTATCACTCGACCTAGGATTGAACCCAGGTCTCCCGGACCATTGGCAAACATTCTACCCACTAGGACAATGAGCCTGTAAAGCAGTATATAAAAGGGGGCAGAAAAATAAAGAAAAGTCTTTGGTATGACTCAACCTAGGATTGAACCCAGGTCTCCCGGACCATTGGCGAACACTCTACCCACTTGACCAATGAGCCGGTAAAGCAGTATATAAAAGGGGCTGAAAAATAAAGAAAAGTCTTGGGTTTATTGGGTTGTCATAGCCGAGTAGACTTACTTTTCAATGTCAAGGGAAGACAAAAGTTCATAGACGAGTTTGGAAACAAAGTCCCCCTTCGCTTCAATAAACAGATAAAAAATGGCATGTTCACTTCGTCTGAAGAACCGGGATTCTTGGAAATCTTATAATTTTAGATTTCACCTCCAAGTGTGGATGGCACTCATTTTTGGTTAGTTCAATTCTCAAAGGTTGCTAATCTTTCTGGCCTTGTGTCAAACTATGCTAAGTTGCTATAAAAGAGTTAATTAGAATATTTTAACCTCCATTCAACATATTAATATGTGTAACTGATCGGGATATAGAATTGTGGAGGAGGAGGGGTAAATACCCTTTCCTCTAGGGAGCAGTCTGCACTACACTTTCTGTATTGATATTGTCACGTGATGGTTCACGGAGACGAAGAAGTTGGACTGATACTATCCTCCCGTATTGAATTAGAGTATCAAGCAGTCAAAAAGTGACCGTTAGGAAGGAATGTGGGTCACACAGGAGACCAGATGTTCGCACTTAAGTGACCTCAGGTCGCCGGACATCGGAAGGGGAAAGAGAGAGAAGCCAAATGATTGGCGGGGACCCCAAACGGAAGTGGGGTTCCCTTCCCCTCAGCGGAAGTAAATAGGAATAAAGGCAGTTTTTGAGCAAGGCTCGTGGCAGACGGACCATAGCCATCTTACTCCGGGTTAAAGACAAAAGATTAACTGAGACACGAGGGACTCCAAAATCCTTCAAGCCAGTACTAAAAACAGAACAAAGTCTATTAGCCCGTGAAAGAAGAAAAATTCTCCAGTGGAACCCCGTCAAAAATAAGATAAGTAACTTTGGGACATTTTTCCTTTACACCCAAATTTCGTTTGCCACTCTCTCTCTCTCTCAATTTGAAGAAGGATAAAAGCCAGGAAAAGACATTTATATTCATGGACTATCCAATTATATGTTTTGACACTCTGAACGTATATATATAACCGTAGTAAAGAACCTATGTATTTTCATTTTACCATGTGGTCTATGTTGTTATTTCATGCTTTCCTTTCAGCTTCTATTCGCCTTATATTATCTTGCTTAGAACTGTCCTATTAATTCCTAAAGTATCACACGGGAAACCGGAGTTGCCGACTACAACAATATTAATATTATTACGACTAAAATCTATAGGCTCAACTCTTCCATTATCTCGGGGAAGGAAGAAAGCTGCCTGGTGGGTGTGTGATAGTGTGAAATTTGGAACCCCTTGCCAGCGGTGGTCAGTCTGGTCCTAAATTATTCCCTCACGTAATATGCCAGTTCTTATCTGCCTGAGAAAAGAACTCTGAACAGGACTTATTCTGTAGGGGATCAAGTGCCAACCTGCCCCGTCTTCACACGTGCGAAAATAAAGTTCCGTTTTGGGATTATAGTCAATTTGCCGTCACAATATTAAAAGTTGTTTATGATTCTCAAAATTTGCAATTGGAATGATTGATGGATTGGTTGTGTTTAGTGACATATCAACTCTTGTAGATTATTTAAAGCCAAATCCTGTTTATACATATATATTAAATATACGTGATTTGCAAACGAATAGTTTGTAGGAAACATTTTTAAACGAGTCAGAGTTCACTACTTTGCACACAGTTAAATGGTTTCAGGTATTGCTATCCAACACAAATAATTTTATTTGCAAACAGTTAAATGGTTTGAAGACTTGTGATGTAGTACTAACAATCCAATTTAACATCAGTTATTTGTTTGCACACAGTTAAATGGTTTCACTTTAAGAAAATAATTACATATTTTTATTTGATTTATAGATGGGATACTAACAGGTAATACCAGTCAGGTCAGAGTAGACCTGGGAATATTGTTAATGAAGGGGTACTCCACATTCCCCAAAGCTCCAGAACTGGAGCCTCAGATTGTTTAAAGTCATTTCGGAACATTTATTTGAGTCGGGGTGTCTTACCTCTGTGCACAGATCCAGTCGACATATTCTACAGCCCCAGCTGACTGGAATAATCTTGGAACGAGTTGACTGAGAAGGGCATATACTAATACATTTGGATAAATCGTTGGGAAGACTGGGCTCTTTAAGCCTGGGTATGGCCACCAATCTAGGAGAAGGAAAACTGAATTCAAACCAGTTGTGGGGGTGACCTCGTGGTGTAATGGTTAAAGCAATGGACTGTGGAATCGTAGTAAGCGAGTTCGAACTCCAGTAGCGCTATTACGTTCACTTTCCGACAAATACCCCTGGGAAAGGCATGAACCCCGTTATCCTCCCAGCTATGGGTTAAATAGTACCACTACTGTTCTTCTCGGAGAATGGCTTTGGTAATAAATAACCTACAAAGGTTGATATGCTCTTAAAACAAAGAATCCAAACCAGTTGTAAAATCTTACTTGAGGTTGAGGATTTCGGTAAATTCGATTGTCATTCAATAAACAAAAGGAAATTCTGCCTAAAGAATTGGCAATTGGAAGCAATGTTTTACACTTGCGTCTTTTTCAAAGAAATCAATAATAATGGGTCCTTTCATGTCCCAAAACCTAAAGAGTTGGCAATTGGAAGTACCTTTTCAAGGAAATCAATAATAATGGGTCCTTTTATGCTCCGAAAACACCGTCAGCAAGACTTCTTTACACACCACTGTACTCAGAACCTTTTTTCCTCATCTCAAAAATTCAGAAAGTACAAAAGTTATTCAATAAACAAAGCGAAATTTTGCTTAAGGAGTTGTTTATAGGAAGCATTGTTTACCGTTGTACCTCTTTTAAGGAAACCAATAGTGATACTATTTACCCAACCCCTCCGCTCGGGCAGGATATGACACAAGGTCAATTTTTAAGCAGAGTTTAACAGGTTTGAATTCAGAGTTTTCCATCTTCTAGACTAGTTGTCTTACCAAGGCTGAAGACCCTAGTCTGTCCTACTATTTACCCATAGCTGGAGGGAGAATAATTGGATTCATACCTTTCCCAAGGGTATTAGTGCTATGGGAAATGTAATCAGTCTCGTCCAGGATTTGAACTCGTATCGCCGTGTCCATTTCCTACGACGATAACGACTACACCACGGGCACCTCCAAGGAAACCAATAGTGGTGGGTCTTTTCATGTTCCATAACATGCACTGTCTTTTAAATTCTTGTTCATAGTGGCAAACCCATATTTCGCCCATTGTTAAAATTTCTTTGATTACAACATACTTCTCAGTACACATCAGACTTTTTTCTGTAATTTTCCTATGGTTTGATTTTCTCAACCACCAAAGATTTGATGTTTCACCGCTGTTCAACCGTGGAGCCTTCTGTTTGATTTGCCGCCTTTTTGAATAGCCTCAAAAGAAATATTTTTGTGAGTTTTGCAATAAAGCAATTACAAACAATACAAAGTTTAGTTGTCTAAATTTTTGAGACGAAGCTTGATGATTTTTATCAGTAAGAGTTTTCGGACTATTGTCTTCGTCTTTATTGTTTTTTTCACAATGTTTCAGCCGCTGTATCCTCCAGCCTTCCTCGGATGTCCCCTTCTTTTTTGGACCGAGAAATGATTCAACCAGGAAAATCATTTCTACGCCCAGATAAACAGGGGACGACTGAAGAAGGCCGAAGGATACAGCGGCCGAAACGTTGTGAAATAAACAATAAAGACGGAGACAATAGTCCGAAAACTCTTACTGATAAAAATACAAAGTTTATATTTATGAAATAAATACAGAAAATAAAATATATTTTACTTAAAAAAAAAAACGAAAAAAGAAAAAAGCCCTTTATTTAATGACTGACCCTTATATATATATATATATATATATATATATAATAGATCCCTTCCCAGTCAAAAAACTTCCCTTTATTCATCGAATCTCTTATCTAGTAGGTTCCTCGTCAATCAAAAGTGGTACTCATGGTGTAATGGTTAAAGCGATGGACTGCGGAATCGTAGTACGCGAGTTCGTCCTCCAGTTGCGCTATTACGTTCACTTTCGGGCAAATACCCTTGGGAAAGGTATGAACCCCCTAATCCTCCCAGCTATGGGTTAAATAGTACCACTACTGTTCTTCTAGGAGAATAGCTTTGGCATTAAATAACCTACAAAGGTTGATATGCCATTAAACAAAGAAACCAAACCAACCAATCAAAAATGGTGTTTTCGGTATCTTTGTTTTCCAGGCACATCACCTTTTATGAGTTATTCAATGTCAAAGCTATCCTTGTTGATCAGCAAGCAGTACTATTTAACACCCCATTGCTGATAGGGGGGAATAAGGGAGTTGATACTTTATCCAGATCCCAAAGGGAACGTAATAGAGCGACTGGAGTTCGCACTCACTCACTACGATGTTGCAATCCTGTATGGTGCCGCAATACTATGTGGACTCCTCCACCGTTTGATGGATCTTTTTAAAAAAGTTAACAAAGATTGTAAAATTACCAACTGCGACCCAAATTTTGAAGACTTTCCCACAGTAGACAAGTACTTCAGCTAGTTCATAATACTTACATTTGCAAAGCAGAATCAGACTCATTGGCGAAAAGGGTGGCCAATTTCTTGTAGTAAATGATAGTGTAGCCTATAGTTTCATTAACTGAAAAATAAAGACATATTTTTACAAAATTGTTAATATACGTGGTGGATTCAATACATTTCCAGACTTTTTTGTACAGGCATTTAAAATTGTCGTAGACTCTTGAAACTTCAGTATCTTATTGCTATACATCTTATGAGATGACAGACCAATTTTTATAATTTCAGGTTCAAATGAACAGCTACAGAAGCAATTGGAATACACTCTACTAAACCCTGATTGTCACAGTTTGTGAATTTCAAAAATGCAATCTGACACTTTAGAAGAACGATATGCAATAAGATTCTGTTTTAAACTTGGAAAAAATGCCACAGAAACGTATGGAATGCTTCAGACTGCTTTTCGATCATCTTGCATGAATTGAGCTTGAGTTTTTGAGTGGCATAAGAGATCCAAGGAAGGCACGGAGTCTGTGAGGGATGATGAGAGGTGTGGGAGGAGTAAGCAAGTCAATACACCAGAGTTGAGTGGCCAAAGGGTTAGGGTTACTATGTTGAGGTTTTTAAGGGAGTTCAGAAAGAGATTCCTAGGGAAGAGGCCAGCACTCTTCAAATCGGGTCAGTGGCATTTCCAGCAGGACAATGCACCAGTCCACAACTCCATCCTTGTCAAAGACTATTTGACCAAGATGTGCATCAACACAGTTGCTCACCCTCCCTACAGTCCAGACCTTGCTCCTTGTAACTTTTGGCTATTCCCTAAGCTCAGAGGCTGTCGTTATGAGACAACTGAGGAGATGAAAGAGGCTGTGACGAAGGTCATTGACACGCTCACACAAGAGGACTTCCATGGGGCCTTCCAGAAGCTGTTGGAACGGTGCAACAAGTGCATTACAGGTGGAGGAGATTACTTCGAAGGGGACTAGAGTTTCATGTGTGTAATGTCAATAAAAGTGCCCATACGAAAAAAGTCTGGAAACTTATTTAATGATCCTCGTAAATCTTTAATATATTCACAAAAACAAACTTCTCAAATTTTTTAAAGCATTAACCCTACACCGATAACAGTTACATCACAGGCACCGCCTAATATATATATATATATATATATATATATATATATATATATATATATATATATACATGTATTTATAAATTTTCTTGATGGTCCAACGAGAGAAACACACATACTCGTGCACAAACTCAACAAAAGCAAGCATATACACAGAGACTATCCTACATTCAACTCAGGGAGGAAGAGAAAGAAAGGAAAAAATAACATCTCTGAAAATGTGTGTGCACGGGTGTGTATATACGAATGTGCACACACAGAGAAAAGTTTTTGTATATACATACCCCCCCCCCAACATCTACAGAGGTTGAAGGTTTTCACGGACAATGAACCCGAACAGGACAATCACAGACACAAACACCGAAATTAAAAAGAATCACAAGGTTGATACTGTTGTATATTGAACTTCGACCCGGCCGGACATGCCATTCCAAAGACGCGGAAGTTGCATATTCCATTGGCGTGGGCGAGCTTGGTTGACAATATGGGACAGGGTTAAAATCCCACGGTACAGTCACAGACTGATGCACCGGAAGAGAGTGACCTGTGAACTGCATGACAGTTATTTCCGCTTGATGACGATCAAACATCCCATTCCAAAGATTGAGTGGGCGATTGAACTATTATATAACTCGGTGAAGACAGGAAGTCTGTTAGTTTGGAGACCAGAAGTTTGGAGACAAGATGTGGTAGAGAAAGCCAGCACCCAGCAGAGAGCTGGGCCTCCGGGCCTCCGGTTGAGCAACCCTGGAGAACGGGAAAGAAACGGTGATGGCCATAAGAGTGGGGGTCTATATGTTGCAGTTCTGTTCGGTCTCCAACTCCCTCTCACGCACAACCCTTTCAAATAAAGGGAGAGGTATATTTTTCTAAAGGACTGTGTCTTCGTTCGTTATTATTGTGTCGTCGTTATGATTTTGTATGCAGATGTATATGTATTATGTGTTTGTATACTTGGTCAACAATACACCATTAAACAAACAAAGAAACCAAACCAAAAAGAATCACACTTTTATCAAAATAGTCTTCACTATCATCACCATGTCGCGCTGCTAACACGGATCTCCTTGACCCTCTCTTGCTATCCGTCTCTATCGTCTGTCGCTCTCTGGAGGTCTTCCTGGCAACATCCTGAATCATTTGGGCTGACCACAGCGGTCCGTACATTTGATATCGTTTTCTCTCGGTTTCTGCGCGACCTTCTCGTCTTAGTCGATAACATGGAAAACCTCAGATTCAACCTTCGGTTAAACTCACCAGATAAAAAAGATTCCAAAGTTTTTCCAGGAATGATTACGTTGTTTTTGCCCATTTGACCCCTGTTCATACTGACGATAGGTTTCGGAAAAACAATGTCCTTTGACCTCGTTTGTCCAATTTGCACATCTGAGAAAGAATGAAATAAAAAAAAGATTATAAACAGATTTTTTAAATCAATAAAGCTACAAGTCATGTGACGATGAAAATTTTAATTTTTTAATTAAAAAAAATTGAATTAAGATTGAAAACGTTACAAGAGAATTCATTTTTTTAAAAATTAATTTCAAAATTCAATAACTTCATTTCAAAATAATGTAATAAAATAATTTTTGATCACATTTTAAGGGGATCTAAACATTCTCTTTTTTAATATCTAGAAAATGTGATTGAATGAGATTGATTGAATTTAATGGGATATCAACCCATCTCGGGTTACTTTATGCCCAGAGGTTAGGGAATTGCGTACATTGTACGTTTATATTTAATTTTTTTTGTGTTTTTTTTAAAGATTGATTGAATTTAATGGGATATCAATCCATCTCGGGTTACTTTATGCCCAGAGGTTAGGGAATTGCGTTCATTGTTAGAATGTTTTAATTATTTATATTTAATTTTTTTGTGTTTTTTTAAAGGGTTTTTGCACACAATTATATGATATCAAGTAATACAATCAAATACAAATAATTTGCACACAGATGCTTTCAAATATTCCTATCTAATACAAATAATTTGCATACAGTTGGATGGTTTCAAGTATTCCTATCCAATACAAATAATTATATGGTTTCAAGTAATTATTTCTATTTAATAGTTGTCTTGTTTGTACATAGTTGTATGGTTTCAAGTAACAAGTAAAAATCCTGAGTAAAAAAATATAAATTCAAATAACTTAATAAAAATAATTTACAGCTATATGGAATCAAGTATTCTAATCGAATATGGATTCGTTTAAAATAGATATTTTGACCCATAAATAGGATGCTAACAGGTTCAACCACTTCAGGTCATAGGGGATACAGTTAGAATATTCTAAGCCCCACCGACTGGGCACGTGGACCTAGGAGTAATGGCAACAAAGTGACGCATCCACATTTGCTTTTAAGTGCTACTGATGGTGAATATTTGACATTTGAAGGTTGAAGAGGAGAGAGAGATGGGGAGTAGACGGAGTGAGAGAAAAAGAAAAGGAAAAAGAAGCATTCATAATTCTTAGAATTCTTTGACCAATTCTTATAAACATAAGAATTTTGCAAAGATTCCTTCTGTTACAGTCTCTGATCCAATTATTTCATCAAATTTAAAAATAGAAAAAAACAACAACGAAAAAACGTGTTATAATTTTCACAAATAACTTTTCCCTATTTTACCGCCAAAAGCTAGTGAGTAAGAATATACCAGTTAACCCCGAGCTGGTCAGTAGCAGTCAAAGAGGACAGACCAAGATCCAAACCTTTTGCCCCTGAACCAAAATATCAGTCCAGAATTTTACGACGATAACCAAATTTTATCCTCAAAGATTGACACGCAAAAATACTAAATACATTTATGTACACTGTACACATACAACAATTTATACTGACACAAAAACATACTTTGTGAATTATTGCCTATTTCCAAAATAATACATAAAATATGACATCTGTAACTCAACCTCCTGTTATTTGTTTTGTTGTTTTATTTATCACTAATTTCAGATTAATCCTTTCATCGTAGCGTCTGGAAGATTCCTCTGCTACAGTATTAAGCTCCTTTTTGTTACGAACTCTTTACACATAATTTGCTAAAAATCACATTACTCTCAAAACACTTTATACGGTTGGAATATGAAAATGTTTCTCACCCATGTTTTCTGTCAAGAACATTGGTTCATCCATCACATTGTCCAAATCATTAACGATTGAGTTCCCAAAATCTCCAATAACTTTCATCAATTTTGGCACTCCATAATTCTGAAAAGAGAAAGTGCACGTGTAAGAGAGAGGGGGAATCAGTGTGTGAAAGGAAGAAAGAAAGAAAATCAGTGTTGTTAAAAATGTTGTGCAGAGATATCAAATTGTCAATTGATCTAGAACAAGATTCAAAACCCATTGAAAGTACTTTCTCGTATGAACAATGAAAGAAGATTTTATCTTTCACTTTTATTTGTTTTTTTTTTTTTTTCCTGGTGTACTTACCCATCTCCCCTACCACGAGCAGATCGTGACACTAAGTAAAATTTTTTTAGTGGAATAAAGTTGGTTTAAATTCAGAATTTTCCTTCTCCCATACGAGTTGCCCAACTGTGCTTAAGAGACCGGTTTACCCTACAATTTACCCATAGCAGAAGAGCGTCGGAGAGAACAGATGGATTCATGCCTTATCTAAGAGAATACTGAAGTATGTATTTTCCCTAACCCTTCACCACGAGCAAGATGTGGCACAAGGTAAATTTTTAAATGAAATGAAGCTGGTTTGAATGAAAAGTTTTTCTTCTTCTAGACTGGTTGTCTAGCCTGAGCTAAAGAATTCATTCTGCAATATTATTTAACCCTAATCAGTGGAGGATTGATGGATTTATTCTTTTCCCTGCATAAAGTGAAAAACAAACAGCATCGTCCAGGATCTGAATTCGAGAAGGCGAATTCACTTCCTTCGACGATAACGATTATGCCACACGCGCTTCTTCTTGCTATGTGTAAAAATAACAGGGCAGATTAGACACTCCAGTTTTAGGGGAGCAACCCATTTAGAAGAAAGACAATTTTAAATTCATACCCTCTAACAGTGTGGCTGGGTAAGATCTATTTGCTCCCCTAATAGGGAAGCCCTAATTCATCCAATGAAATTCGAGTAACCAAGTTCACTTCCTTCGAAGACTAACGTTTCACCACGAGCGCCTCGCTCGTATGAAGGCAAAGAATATGGGAAAAAAAATTGTTAATTTCAAAAACTGGTTTCATTTTCAGCTATATTTCTTTAGCGTTTAATGTTAAAGTTCTATTCATTGGTATTAGACATCTGATGAAGATCGGAGACAGAACCAGTTGAAAAGTATTTGCAATAAAGAACAGAACAAAAGAAAACTGGGACAAATTATTTGGATTCTGAAAGAATTTTTTTTCTTTTACCGGACATTGGCATAATGGTTAGAGTGTTCGCCAATGGCCCGGGAGATCTGGGTTCAATCCCAGGTCGAGTCATACCAAAGACTCAAAAAATGGTACTTGATGCTATCTTGCTTAGCACTCAGCATTATAAGGTACATATCAAGGGTAAAGTGGAGCAATCCAGGGAAAGGAGTAGTGCCCTCCCCTGCACCTCGGTGTAGTAGCTATCGAAAAGGGAGCCTTCGGGTTACCCTCGACTTCAACAGTCGCCAACAACTATATGTATATATATATATAAAGAAAAGAAAAAGGGACAGTACTGCCAGGGGCTCTCCGTGGCCCTTAAAATACGTCCTTAATCTCTTAACACCAATTCTTGTCTATGCACATAACGTATCCTTGATTCATCAACAATCACGCTCAGGATATGTTTCTGACAAACTGGGGACTGTCCTGAGTTAAGGAAGGCAGATTCTGTGCGTTGATTGGCTGGATCTTGGCCAATCAATCGCAGAGAATAGCCGGACTCTGAACGAAAGTTTTCTTTTATTCTACTTGACGCGTCGCCTTTCACAATTCTGGTCTGAGGCACGTCTATCTTGTCTTTCGTGGCACAAATTGCACGGTACCCTGACTCGCTTCAAACTCTGAGGAAACTCTTCCCTTGAATTAATCATTTAAAAAAGTATTGTTACCTTCGTGTTGAGAATATTCCACAGTTTTTTGTGCTTTGTTGAAAGAAGGTTACTTGCAGTTCGATAAAAGTTCTGAAAAAGATGGTTAGAAAAATAAGTTAATTTGTAGTCGTTTATGCAGCGCTGAACAGAATAACAAAACTTCTTTGAAGAACAGCAATGAAAGGTTTATTTTTATGACAGAAAGTTGACGTGTGTCAGAGTGAAAAAAGTTCTTTGTATATCGCAGGTAGCAGCAGTTATCTTCGGCGAAGAGCGTCAATGCTGGAGCTTTCAGTAGAAAAGGGCGGCGGAGATGTCTTTCTTCTCTGCTGGCCGGGTACTCTCTGTCTCTGGCAGACTTCCAAAAAGGGCTAGAAAAAATAGTTCTTTAATGGAAGATGGAATAAATGCGTTCTGCCCGTTGATTGGTCAGTGTGTGGCCGAATCGCTTGGCAGGGGCATTGATTCGCGAGAGAAAATAGATCTATGACTGCTTCAAATTATCATTTATAACAAAATAGAGAGAGAAAAAAAGAAAATTAGCAATAATGCTCTAATTTGGAAAAATTAGCTAAATAATAGATAAAGGCCTCTTGCCATAAGTTGACTGTTGAAAAGTGAAAATAACAAAAAACAAAAAAACTAGACTTACCATTACTTCTTTATTGCTGATTTTATTTGGGGAAATTTTGCGAATTTCTAGGAATTCATTTAAGGCCTTCATCCCAGTTTGCAGACTCTTTGCATTTTGTAGGGGTTCCTCATGTGTTGTGAGTCGTGAAAGGGATTCTAGAAGCAAAGAAGCTTGCTTGTTCATAGATGCCTTTGAAGACTTCATTTTATGCAACTGGTGGGGGAAAAAGACAAGATAGTGACATTTATTGCCAATAGAAATTCCATGGTGCTTTAAATGATGACTCTATAGAGCTTTCAATTATGTAGAGGAATATTATTTAGATATCATAATTATTTATCTATAACATGCACCCGTAATTTTGGTTGCCAAGTCGGCTGAGGGGTGTATAATACACTGATTGCATCTCTGCATATGGGTAAGACCCCTCCCCCAACGAGTGTCCTGTATATGACAGGAAACAATCTGATAGTGAAGTTCCAGTAAACCTGGAACTTTGGGGAATGCCGAACACTCCCATGTACACTCTAGTCCGGAGTGGTAGCACCTGATAAGGTCCCATCTATGGGTCAAATAGAACTAAAATGTGTACTTATGGGAAACTGAATTACTTGAAATAGAACTGTTTTGACAAGTAAACTGCATATTTGAATTGAATTGTTTGAAATAGAACTGTTTATGACATTTAACTGTGTGTAAACAAAATCTATACTTATACTAAACTGAATTGGTTTAATTAGTTCGGTTTGACTAAACTGATTTGCTTGAAATGGAAATGTTTTTGACAACTAAACTGTGTACTCATGCTAAACTGAATTGTTTGAAATTGAACTGATTATTCGTATAAAATGGATTTAGCATTAAGTAACCTACAAAGGTTGATATGCCATAAAACCCAAACAACTAACCTAATTTTGGACAATGACATTTTGGGCTGAAAGAACTTATTTTTGGATAATGGTTAATGGTATTACCTTCGTAAAGATTTTCTCGATAGACATATCCACACATTCTCTCTGAGAGGGAATCTTCCAGTGACCATTTAAGTCACATATTCTTACAATATTTCCTGAAAATAAACAATATTCAATAGAGAATGTTTGTCAATAGACATTTGTAACATTAATAAAAAATTCGGATGAAAATATTCATAAGCTTACGTGAATAATTAGATTGGAGGGGATAAAAAATTTTGTGACCATGTGTCCGAGGCAGTTGAGGCCATATCAAGTAACCTCTGTGGTTGACAGTATCGTGGAAGTTGGGGCGCTGACACGTTGTGCATTGTTTTACTCTGTAAGCGATTTGAATGCTAGACAGATAAACGTGCAATCGAGTCAAATCCGGGAACTTATGCTTTACGATTTCGAACTGAGCTATGACGCTGCGGAAGCAACCAAAAGTATTTTTTGTACGAAAGGTGAAAGTTCAGTTGATCAAAATGCTACAAATGGATGGTTTAAGAAATTCCGCTCGAGTTTTTAGAGAATCTTGAAGATCAAGCTGGGTCATGTAGGCCTAAAAGCGTGGATTCCGAGGTCGTACTCAAAGTTTTAAAGGTAAATACATCGATTAGCACTCTAATATCAGGCGTTACCGGTCACGTTAAAAGTCGAAACGCAACACAAATGCAAAATGATTCTGCATACGATAAATTTCCAGACTTTTTTTTTTGTATGGGCCTTTAGAATTGTCGTAGACTCTTGAAACTTCAGTATCTTATTGCTATACATGTTATGAGATGACAGACCAATTTTTATGATTTCAGCTTCAAAACAACAGCTACAGTAGCAATTGGAATACACCCTACTAAAGTCTGATTATCACAGCTGGTGGATTGCAATCTGGACGTGAGGACACTTTAGAAGAACAATATGCAATAAGATTCTGTTTTAAACTTGGAAAAAATGCCACAGAAACGCATGGAATGCTTCAGACTGCTTTTCGATCATCTTGGATGACTCGAGCATGAGTTTTTGAGTGGCATAAGAGATCGAAGGAAGGCACGGAGTCTGTGAGGGATGATGAGAGGTGTGGGAGGAGTAAGGAAGTCAATACACCAGAGTTGAGTGGCCAAAGGGTTAGGGTTACTATGTTGAGGTTTTTAAGGGAGTTCAGAAAGAGATTCCTAGGGAAGAGGCCAGCACTCTTCAAATCGGGTCAGTGGCATTTCCAGCAGGACAATGCACCAGTCCACAACTCCATCCGTGTCACAGACTATTTGACCTAGATGTGCATCAACACAGTTGCTCAGCCTCCCTATAGTCCAGACCTTGCTCCCTGTGACTTTTGGCTATTCCCTAAGCTCAGAGGCTGTCGTTATGAGAAAATTGAGGAGATGAAAGAGGCTGTGACGAAGGTCATTGACACGCTCACACAAGAGGACTTCCATGGGGACTTCCAGAAGTTGTTGGAACGGTACAACAAGTGCATTGCAGCCAGAGAAGATTACTTCGAAGGGGACTAGAGTTTCATGTGTGTAGTATCAATAAAAGTGCCCATACGAAAAAAGTCTGGGAACTTATTTAATGATCCTCGTATTTCATGAGATGAAAACTCATCGCTCCTACTATTCTTACAGTTGTCACTACGAAATAAGAGAGATAAGTAAAGGAATTACTTGTGTCCATTAGATAAACAGAAACTTTAACCTGTGGTACACGAAACGGACCACGACAGACTTCATTTCTTCTTCACCCCTACTTGTCGTCCGTCGTTTCTCACTGCCCAACTTCAACTGACTCTGAAGCTCTGGAACTTGAACTAACTCCATCTCCGGAACTGAGTCTGTGTCTTAGAAATTTTATATATCTTCTAATTATTCTCTTAACTAATCTGTTAATAACACGTAATCACCAAAACTTTTTAGTGCCACGTCATTTTTAATAACAGCTGATATCTACTCAAATGTTTACCTTTAATATTTCGTTTATAGCTGATTTAAAAAAAAATCTGTTCACGCTTTATTTTGACATCCGGAGTGATGTGTGGACGAAACCTAGGTTCACCAACTTGACCTTTCCAACTCGAAAACTTGCAACTTCAAACTCATAGTTTTTAATTTGCACACATTTTATCGCTAAAAGAAAATAGTTAACTAAAATAATTAATTAGAATCCCTAATTCGTGTTGTGGTCTTGAAGGGCCAGAAATGAATAACACAAAGAGATGTAAAGTCTACAGCAGTATATATTTACGGAAATGCAGACAGTAACGGTTACCTGTAACTGACTAGACTAGCTGGCCTCGTTTATCGAGTCAGTCACTATTTATAGTGTCGGGGAGGGTTCATGTAGTGACGTCATGGGGTATATCACCATAACAATAAGTTCATCATCTTTACGACTTTGGCAAAAATATTTGGAATTTTTTAAATTGTGCCTTACGTACAACCAAAATATTGCAAAACTTTTCACTCACCCGAGTAACATATCGGTCCCAACAGTTAAAGTAAATGATAGATATTTTCATAGTTTTTGCTGATTGGAAGGCGTGCTTATTGTAACGGTTATTATTATAGGAAATAGTACTGGTGACTTGAGTTCAAATCCTGGATGAATTTGTTTAACTTTCCATTTCTTATATTTTCAGCTATGGTTAAATAGTTGGGGAGACTGGATTCTTTAGCCTTGATAAGGCAACCTGTTTAGGAGAAGAAAAACCCTGAATTCAAACCAGTTGTACTCTGCTCCTAGTTGTGTTTTAGAGGTGCGTTTAGCATAATGGTTACGCGCAACCAGAGTTCAAATCCTAGATGAGGCTGATTGCATTTAACTTCTGGCTATTGCCTTTGTGAAAGGCATGAATACATCTCTTCCCTTCCAACTATGATTAAATAGCAGGGTAGACTGGAGATGTGGGTCAGACTGGTTTTTAGATCGGATCTATCTCCCTTTTTTTGTTTTTTTGACTTTATTATTGTAAGAGAGTTATTGTTTCCCAAATTCCTGTTGTTCCCGATGACAAACTGTTTCTCTTTGACATGTGAAGGGTGACTGTTTCCAGTTTGTTTGCAGTCATTCCAAAACAGATTCAAACTATCCAACGATTTAATTTCCTTTCTGTAATACTCCAAGACAAATTTCCGGAAGATTCTTCGCAGTCAAAAAATAGGACGGCCAAATTGGTCGTTTGAGGTTGCTGATTGGGAGACATAGCAGTGAATAGTTATATGACAAAGAATTAAGCCTTTTGTGTTCATACGGGTTCAAAGACGCCAAGTTGTGAAAAGTGGGCGGATAAGAGACCATTGTGTCTAAAACATACGGGTAATTTGACGCACTTTTCATGTAAATATCCGGCCGGGAAAAGATATAAAACATGAGAGTCGACCATTGGGGAGCAGCGCGATCTTGGCAATTCGCTTTGACGGCATCCTCAAGCCTCAGGGGGGCGTTCCCTCAGGCTCTAACCCACCTTGGAGGGGCTGGGTTTATCGCCTGGTGCATGAGGCGCCCCTTTTTAGGGGAATGCCGACAGGGCTCGAGGCATTTTTGGGTCCGCCGGGTGCATCTGGACTACGGCCCTTCGCCCAGACCTACCTAAAAAAGGCCTTATGCCACACTCGTCCGGTTGGTGGGACGGCCGACAAATACCGCGCGATGTCAGTGATTTACGAAACGGCTACGTGCAAGTCGACGACAACGGTGACGGAGAAGAAGAAGAAAGATAAGAAAAAGACGACGACGAAGAAGTAAGAGACACAGGCAAAGAGAAACAGATATATTCGTTTTGTTTCGCCAGGAAAAGTAACACACCTTTTTTGAATCAAAAAGACTGAAGCTGTGGATACTTTCTGTTGATTTGATAGAAAAACAGATATATTAACAGTAACAGAACAACATAAAAGCGAACCTGGTTAAACAGTAGTTAGTTGATAGAAAGCTGAGAGTCCAGTGGAGTAGTGACTATCCGTCCACTAAGCAAATGGTATCACACGTCATTGTGTCACGCTGATTGGCACACTCCCCGTCTGACGCTCTCGTTGACGTGTATTTATGGGGGAGGGCGAGTACATTATCTAGGGAGTACAACACTTTCTCGATCCTATCAAAAGCATATCAGCCCAGTTGCCTGCATCTCTGGAGAGGGGTAAGACCCCACCCAACGAGTGACCAGGATATGATTTAAAACTGCATCTGATGTTGAAGCTCCAGAGAATGTGAAGTACCACTACTCCCATTACTCCCAGGTTCACTTTGACCCAGAATTATATTACCCGTTAGGGTCCTATCTATGGTTTAAATAGAACTGTTAATCATTTAGTAAACTTCAAACCATTACCTGAAAGCAAATAAATGATGTTGAATAGAATTATTTGTGTTGGATAGAAATACTTGAAATTATGTGCCCAGTTGGCTGGAGATGTAGAATACACCGAATGCACCTCTGAAGCGGGGTAAGACCCCCCCAAATGAGAGTCCTAAATATGACACTAGGCCATCTGATGGAGAGGTTCCAGTAATGCTGGAGCTTTGGGGAATGCAGGGTACCCCTTTATTGCCATCGTTCAGAGGTCCATTCTGGCCCGGAATGGTAGCACCTGATAGAGCCCTATCTATGGGTTAAATAGAACTACATACTTATGCTAAATCGAATTGTTTGACTAAAATGAATAGCTTGAAATATAAATGTTTTTGACATATAAACTGTGTACTTACATTTAAACTGCGTACTTATGTTAAACTGAATTGTTTGAAATGGAGACTGTTTTTGACAATGAAACTGTACTTTTACTAAATTGAATTGTTTAATATAGAACTGTTTTGACATTTCATTGTGTGTAAAGAAAATATATACTTATACTAAATTGAATTAGCTGAATTAGAACTCTTTGACTAAACTATGGGGTGCCTTGTGGTGTAATGGTTAAAGCGATGGACTGCGGAATCGTAGTACGCAAGTTCGTACTCCAGTCGCGCTATTACGTTCACTTTCGGGCAAATACCCTTGGGAAAGGTATGAACCACCTTATCCTCCTAGCTATTGGTTAAATAGTACCACTACTGTTCTTCCAGAAGAATGGCTTTGGCATTGAATAACCTACGAAGGTTGATATACCATTAAACAAAGAAACCAAACCAAACCTTTGACTAAACTAAATAGCTTGAAATAGAAATTTTTTGACAATTAAACTATGTACTCATGCTAAACTGAATTGTTTGAAATAGAACTGACTATTTGCATAAAAATGGATTTGGCGTTAAATAACCTACAAAGGTTGATATGCCATAAAACCCAACCAACCAACTTGAAATTATATATCTATGTGTAAATAAATGGACTCTAGCTCGTTAAAAATGTTACCCATAAACTGTTCATTTGTAAATCATATATCTTATATATATATATATATATATGTATATATATATATATATATATATATATGTGTATATATATATATATATATATAGAGAGAGAGAGAATTTAGCATTAAATGACCCCTACAATGTTTGGCATGCCATAAACACCACCAACCAATCAAAAGCATTTGACTAACTCCTGCCCCAAAGGGCAGTTCTCATAATCGCAACTCCCCTGGTACTTCGACAGACAGTAACTCTTTCATTTGCCTCAAGCTCCAAACACAGATAATACGAAGAATATATCATAAGGGACAAAGCCACCTTACGTCACCACCTCAAAGAATATCCCAGCAAAGTTAACCACGGAACTTACGGAGAATTTAACACCACAGACAAGTCATTCAACGACTTAGCTTTTCAATAAGTCCTCTGCACTAATACAGAGATAGGGTGCGTAAAAGACTGATTCAAGAACAAAAAGACATTGTGCAAACACTTTCTTTATGACCACTTTGTTTTTGGTCTTCCCCTGTTGTACGAGTTTTAAATCTATTCACAAAGCTCTTCATCATGTTCGTAATTGGAGGGTTATTCACAATAAAATGGATGACAGAATTTTCCTTTCAGTTGAAATTGTATCTTGAAATTCTATTATTTTTCTTTCACACGGTAAATTGACTTTTTCTATTTTCTAAGATTACTAATGATATCTGAAAAATACAAAAGCTTACATTAGAAACGAGATTTTAATGACTTTTTAAAATGTGTCAGTCTTACTAAGATAAAACAAGCCAGTAGGGCATGGTATTGATCTTTCCTCAGTCTGATGGTCATCTTCAATAAGATAATTTGATATATTTTCCAACAAATTTTTTACCTTGTATAAAGAAAAGGAACTCTTTTTTTACATTTCCGTCAAAAATTCCACCAAATTTGTTGATTCTAGTCTTGTTTTCTTATCACTTATTCTGTAACAGTAGGAGTTTCCTGTTGGAAAGGATCTAAAAAAAAAAAAAACTACTACGAACAACGTAAATAGGAGGCTGAACAGGTTTAAAATTAAATTAGATTAACCGTTGAATTTTTGCTTTAGTAGAAATTAATTAAGAGATGATTGTTTAAACTATTTGCGAGCAGGCGTAGGTACTTTTTAGTTTTTGAGTCTAGGCTAGTAAAAAGATGTGGGTGTCAAAGGGACCACCTGTTTAACCTGCCTCTTTTGAAGAGACGTGAAGACATTAAACTTACTTTTCAAGAATTGGGGGTAATAGATTGATAAACACGACGCTCGTTTCGGAAAATTGTCTGGATCTGAGGCGGAGTATCGCAATTGGAAAACTAATTATATAAAAAACACTGTGATTTAATGATGTTGTTTGGGTTTTATGGCATATCCATTTTTACAGAGATAACCAGTTCTTTTTCAAACAATTCAGTTAAGCATGGGTACGCAGTTGGTCAAAAACATTTCTATTTCAAGTAAATTAGTTTAGTCAAACAGTTCTAATTCAAACAATTCAGTTTAGTATAAGTATAGTTTTTGTCCACACACAGTTAAGTGTCAAAACAGTTCTATTTCAAACAATTCAGTTTAACCTATGTACAGTTTCAATGTCAAAAACCGTTAAATTTCAAACGACACATAAGTACGCAGTTTAAATGTCAAAACAGTTCTATTTTAAACAATTCAGTTTAACATTAATACGCAGTTTAAATGCAAAAACAGTAAACTCTCAAACCATGGTTTAGTTCTATTTGACCCATAGATAGGCCCCTATCAGGTGCAACCACTCCGGGCCAGAGTGGACCTGGGGGCGATGGCAATAAAGGAGTGTTCCTCAAATTGTTTAGTGTCATATCCTGGACATTCGTTAGGGGGGGGTCTTACCTCTCTGCAGAGGTTCAGTCAGTGTATTCTACAGCTCCAGCGGACTGGGCAATTAATGATGTAAAGAAAATGATAATAAATAAGACGTTTTTTTTGGGGGGGGGCTCGAGGGGGTCAGAGAGTTAGAGAGGCTGTTGGTGAGGCAAGTCATCAGAGAGTAGCCGGATCAGAAGGAAATCCACCAACAAAGAGTGAAGTTGTTGCCGACAAAACTCTCTCCCCCCCTACTTCACTAGCGAAATAAACAGCAGTACCAAAGAAAGAAAAATCAAACTGCTTGCGTTCGTGTTATTTTCTCACTAGATGAGCTAGTATTATTTCCCTTCGAAAGGAGTGGATGTTTTGTTT
>CAUZXS010000236.1:7500-98074 GCA_963585895.1 Sepioteuthis lessoniana | reverse complement strand
TTAACGAGTACTTTTTTCTTATTATCTCTCCTCCTACCCTCTTTTGTTTTTAAAATGTTGCCCTTTTTCTTAAATTCGTTATTAATGCATTTAGCTTTTTTCTCTTTCTCTTTTTTTTCCTTTCATTTTGTTTTTCGTTATTTTAAACCCTTCCTTCTCCATTTTTCTCGGCTTCTTAAATTCTTTGTTCAATGGCGTATCGACTTTCATGGGTTATTTAATACCAATTCTATCCTTGTAGAAGAACATTAGAAGAGGATAAGGGGGTACATACACGTCCTTATAGTATTAATCTGAAAGTGAACGTAATAGCGCCACTGGGGTTCGAACTTGTTTACAACGATGTTGCAGTCCATCACGTTAACCACGACGCCACCGGTATTACGCATCATTTTTCTCTTTCTAACTTTTATCTTATACTTCTTTCATGAAGCAACCACTTTCTCAAGTGTCTCATGTGAGGTCAAATTTCGCTGAGTAGACGAGCACAGTTAGTCTCACAGTGTGCCTTATACTTCTGGACTTTTCGCTACAATTAAACGATTCTAAATAAATAATAAAATGTAAACTTTTTAGGCTCAGTCTTTGTCTCTGGAGGAATGAGTGTCGTAATAGTTATATAAAAGTGAATCCAACATGCTAAGTCCAAATTCATGACGTGGCTGTTTGCATTTCAATTAATCAGAGCAATATTATTATTTAGATTAGATAGGAATACTAGAAACCAAACTTCATTTTTTAAATTATTTCTATTTGATAAATTAGTAAATTTTCAATTGTGTGCAAAATATTTGCATTAGATATGAACTCTTGAAACCATACAAGCATGCGCAAATTATTTATATTTGATAGAAATACTTGAAATCATAAAACTAAGTGCAAAATATTTGTATTAAATAAGAACTCTTGAAACCATACAAGCGTGCGCAAATTATTTATATTTGATAGAAATACTTGAAATCATAAAACTAAGTGCAAATTATTTGTATTAGATAAGAACTCTTAAAACCATACAAGCGTGCGCAAATTATTTATATTTGATAGAAATACTTGAAATCATAAAACTAAGTGCAAATTATTTGTATTAGATATGTTGTTGGTTGTTGGCCGTTTGGGTTTTATGGCATATCAACCTTTGTAGGTTTAAATAACCTGCCAAATCCATTTTTATACAAATTATCAGTTCTATTTCAAACAATTCAGTTTAGCATGAGTATACAGTTAAATTGTCAAAAACATTTATATTTCAAGCTATTAAGTTTAGTCAAACAGTTCAAATTAAGCTAATTCAGTTTAGTATAAGCATAGATTTTGTTTACACCCAGTTAAATGTCAAAACAGCTCTATATTAAACAATTCAGTTTAGCGTAAATACAGTTTCAATGTCAAAAACAGTCCCATTTCAAACAATGCAGTTTAGCATAAGTAAATGGGAGTTTGCAATTTAATTGTCAAAAAACATTTCTATTTCAAGCTATTCAGTTTAGTCAAACAGTTCTAATTCAAACAGTTATGTATGCAGTTTAGTTCGATTTAACCCATAGATAGGGCCTTATCACATGCTACCACTCTGGGCCTGAGAGGGCTTGGGAGCAATGGCAATGAAGGGGTGCTCTTCATATTCATCACTGGAACCTCACCATCAGATTGTTTAGTGTCATATCCAGGACACTCATTGGAGTGGGGGCGGTCTTACCTCTCTTCAGAGGTTGCGCAGTCGGTGTATTCTATAGCCCCAGCCGACTGGGCAACATACAGAGTTAATGTCAAAATAGTTTTATGTCAAATGATTCAGTTTAGGATAAGTTCACAGTTTAGAGGACAAAACAGTTCTATTTCGAGCAATTCTGTTTTGCATAAGTAATTTAAATGTCAAAACAGAACTTTTTTAAACAATTCAGTTTAGCATAAATACGCAGTTTAAATACAAGTATTAGTAAACTCAAGAAACCAGAGTTTAGTTCTATTTAACCCCTAGATAGGCCAGGATCTAGGAGCGATGGCAATGAAGGGGTTGTCTGTATTCCCCAAAGTTCCAGCATTGCTGGAACCTCACCATCAGATTGTTTATTGTGATATACAGGACACTCATTGGTGGTGTCTTACCCCTCTGCTGAGAAGCAGTCAGTGTATTCTAAAGTATTAGATAGGAATTAAACCGGACATTGGCCTAGCGGTTAGAGTGTTCGCCAATGGCCCGGGAGACCTGGGTTCAATCCCAGGTCGAGTCATACCAAAGACTCAAAAAATGGTACTTGATGCCTCCTTGCTTAACACTCAGCATTATAAGGTACGGATCAAGGGTAAGGTGGAGCAATCCAGGGATGGAGTAGCGCCCTCCCCTACACTTTGGTGTAGTAGCTATCGAAAAGGGAGCCTTCGGGTTACCCTCGACTATGGTCGCCAACTTTACTTACTTTTATGTTAATATAATTGCAAAATTTTAGTATTAAGATTAATTACTTCAAACTATAATTGTTTACTAAGGATTATTATTAGTTACTTGAAACCAAACAAATGATTATTTCTAGATTAAGATATCTAATTGAAACTATATAATCATTAGTATTAGATAGGAATACTTGAAACTGTATAATTGTGTGCAAGTTGTTTGTATTAGATAGAAATACTTAAAATCATTAAAGTGGGTGCAAACAAATGATTTTTATAAAATAGACATAATGACTTCAAATCATACAACTGCTTGATTTGGCTTCTTTATATAATGGCATATCAACCTTCATGGTTTAATAAATGACAAAACCATCCTTATAGAAGACTCTTCTATTATTTAACCAATAGCTGAGGTAATAAGGGGATTCAGACTTTTCCTAAAACTGAATGTAACAGCCACTTTACCACGATGTTCTCCCCTTTTCCTAAAAATGAATGTCATAGCGTCATTTGAGTTCAAACTCTTTTATTAGGATTTTGTATTCCAGCAATTTAGTAATTTTACCATGATGATCTCCCCTTTTCCTAAAAGTGAATGTAATACCGTGATTGGAGTTCGAACTCGCTTATTACAACGTTGTAGTTCAGCAATTTAGCCACTTTACCATGATGATCTCCCCCATACAACTATGAGCAAATGAATAATTATTATTAGATAGAAATAATTACTTAAAACTATTAAACCACTTGTCTTACATAGTAATATTTGATATATGACTATGTGCAAACAAAATGTCATATAAAATGATGTTTTCAATAGTTCTGCTTGAAAATTATTTGTATTAGGTAAAAATACTTTATATGTAACTGTAAATCAATTGTATTTGAAAACTTACTTGAAGCTATAATTGTTTACTAAGTATCATTATCATTAGTAACTTGAAACCATATAACTGTGTGCAAACAAATAAGTTAAACAAATTTTTGCAAAAATGCGACAAATAAAAAGGAGGAAGAGGAGAGATAAGAAAAAAAGTTTTTCTTTGTGGAGACACTAATTACATAATGGATAACATTAAAGAAAAAAATAGATGCAACAAGCAAAATTCTAGATAAGACTGTTCGCTTGGTTTGGTTTGGTTTGGTTTGGTTTTACGGTACATCAACCATTTTAGGTTATTTAATGCCAAATCCATTTTATTCATATAGACAGTTCTATTTCAAACAGTGCAGTTTAGCATAAGTACAGACTTTGTTTACACTGTTAAATGAAAAAACAGTTCTATTTCAAACAATTTAGTTTAACATAAGTACGCAGGTACATGTCAAAAACAGTTCTATTTCAAACAATTCAGTTAAGCATAAGTACTCAGTTTATTTCTATTTGACCCATAGATAGGGCCCTATTAAGTGCTATCTCTCCGGGCCAGAGTGGACCTGGAAGCGATGGCAATGAAGGGGTACTCCGCATTTCCCAAAAGCACCAGCATTACAGAAGCCTAACCATCTGCTTGTTTCGTGTCATACCAGGACACTCGTTTGGGGAGTCTTACCCCTCTGCAGAGATGCAGTCAGTGTATTCTGCAGCCCAAACCGGCTGGGCCAGAGACTGTATGTGTTTTACATAGAAAGGCTTGAACAGTGATATAACGTTTTACATAGAAATGCTTGAAAAGTAAAATAACGTTTTATGTAGAAAGGTTTGAATAGTAAGATAACGGGGGCAATGAATCTAGAAGGAAAATTCCGAATTCAAACTCCTTATAAGGGTAACTTGCTGTGATGAAGTGGCAAAACAAGGAGCGAGGGTCGCCAAACAGTCTGATATTGTGTCCAACCTCGTTCTGGTGACACAAATGCCAAAATCATGTAGCACCTTATCCTTTTCTTGGACAACATTTTGAGTCAGGAAGAGAGGATGCCTGCTGCATAGGCTACTTCCAGTCTTCCATACAAATTCATCCTGGTAAGATCCAGGTGTAGATCCATAGTCTCAAAAGACTGTTGGATGTTAGAATATGGATCCTTTCGTTGTCCTCTTTCTTCTCTTCTTTATCTTTTTCTTGCTTTCTTCTTCCACACTGTCACGTTTTTTTATGTTTGTTTGTTTTGTTATGTTAATGGCATATCAACCTTCGAGTTTATTTAAATCCAACCATCTAGAAGAATGGTAATGTTACTATTTAACCTATAGCTGGGAGGATTAAGGGGTTGATATCTTTCCCAAGGGTTGTTTTTTTGTGTGTAGTTCGGTTTCTTTGTTTAATGGCATATCAACCTTTGAGGGTTATCAAATGCCAAAGCCGTCCCTGTATAAGAGTGGTGGTAGTATTCAGTCCATTGCAGAGGGAATGAAGAAAGTAATATCTTTCCCAGATGCATCAATCCGAAAGCGAACCCGCATGTGATCGAACTCACTTACTACGTTGTCACAGTTCAATAAGTTTGCCACTACACTTAAATAAATCCTCCTAACTACAAATAGGAATATTCACAAAGTGATTGATTGATTGATTGATTGATTTTAATATGTTAACCCACCCAGGGTTATTTTATACGTAGAGGTTAAGGAATCTCATTGATTGTTGTGTAATTGTTTCTGAAGATTTTTTGCGTGCGGTATTATCGAATAGAAATAACTTTTAAATATATCTATTTGACGTATAGATGGGACCCTATGAGGTACTACCACTTTGGGTCAGAGTAGATTCGGTAGTAATAGCAATGACGTGATACTCCACACTCCCCAGTTCCCCAGAAGTAGAGCCTCAACATCAGATGTAGTTGTCATACCCAGGACAACTCAATGAGGAAAGAGTTAATAAAAGCATAAAATACTTTCTAATTTTTTGTCTTTTGTATCTCTACCTCTGAGTTTCTCCTACACACTTCTTAAAAACTCCTCTTTTTTGCAGTGTAATGTTTAAAGCTCTGGACTGCGGAATCATTGTAAGCGAGTTCGAACTCCAGTCGCACTATAACATTCACTTTCGGACAAATACCCTTTGGAAAAGTTGTTGGTTGGTTGTTTGGGTTTTATGGCATATCAACCCTTGTAGGTTATTTAACGCCAGATTATATATATATATATATATATATATATTCAACCAAAGATTTCCAAACGAATACTTAGGTAGGTAAAATTTTGTATAAGCAGGATTTCATTTATTTGCACAAGATTAACCAGTTTTAATTCGTCATATTTTTTGGTACAACTGTCTCTCTCAAGAAGGACAGAACGTCATCTATTTTGATGTTCTCGAACAGATCGGTTAAAAATCGCTTTCTGATGGGAAAGGTATGAACTCCCTTATCCTTCTATCTATGGGTTAAATAGTACCACTACTGTCCTTCAAAAAGGATAGATTTGGCATTAAATAACCCGAGATGGTTGATATACCATTAAATAACAAACAAAAAATCCTCTTTTTGCATACTTAAATATCCACTTTCTTATTCAAAATACCCTATTCCTCTTTTTCCTTTTAACTTATCAGATTCCTTTTTCTCTTATGAAATTCCCTCACCTTATTTCTGTATAAATATGGTATTACTTAATACCCTAGCGAATCAGCTCAGATCAGCTTTCCGATTTTTAAGGTTGAGCATGGTTTGAACTTGTGCTTATCAACTTGGAACACAAACACTGGATTATGGTAATCTTATATTACCTCGAAATTTGTTGTGATCAACGTGTCAGAATACTGTTAATGTTTCTTCAAGCTTATTCCAAATGTTAAAACGTAGAAGACGACACAAGTCTTCTTTCTTTTACAAAATCAATAAAATGAAACAATTTCAATGAAACATGTTTTTGGACTGAGTAACATACAAAACAGTTAGAAACCACAATACAAGGAAGACGGGAGAGATTTTTAAAAATCCAGAAATGAATATATGGCCTTAATGAATGATTGGCTGTCTTTTTCACTGATCTTATGATAGGTTTGGTTTTGTTGGGTTGAATTGCATCTCAACCCTTGCAGGTTACCTAATACCAAATCCTGTTTATATATATATATATATATATATATATATATATATATATATATATATATATATATATGTTTGGTTTGGCTGTATCTAGTGGCATATCAAGCATTGTAGGTTATTTGATGCCAAACCCTGTTTATATATATATATATATATATGTATGGTTCGATTGGAGTTTATGGCATATCAACCATTGTAGGTTATTTAATGCCTAATCCTTTTTTACATATATATTGAATATATAGGATTTGTAAACACATTGGCCAGCCGGCTTGGACTGTAGAATGCACTGACTGCTTCTCTGCTTAGGGGTAAGACCCCTACCCAACGAGTGTCCTAGATATGACACTAACCAATCTGTTCCAGTAATGCTGGAGCTTTGGGGAATGCAGAGTGCTCCTTCATTGCCATCGCTCCCAGGATCACTGTGGTCCGGAGTGGTAGCGCTTCATATGTTCCTACCTAAACAGCCAACTGATGCTAAACTGAATTGTTTGAAATAGAACAGTTTTTTTACTTTAAACCTATATACTTATGCTCGACTGAATTGCTTGAAATAGTACTGTCTCTGTGTATAAAAATGGATTTAGCTTTAAAACCTACAATGGTTGATGTACCATAAAACCATACCAAGCCAAAAAAAAACAAAAACAAACAAACCATTGGAAACATTTTGTTTATAACATTTTTAAACAAGCATGCTTGCCCAGTCGGCTGGGGCTGTAGAATACACTGACTGCACCTATGCAGAGGGGTAAGACCTCCGCCTCCATGTGTGTCCTGGATATGTCACTAAACAATCTGATGGTGAGGTTCCAGCAATGCTGGGGCTTTGGGGAATACGGAGCACCCCTTTATTGCCATTGCTCCAAGGTCCACTCTGGCCCTGAGTGGTAGCACCTGATATGGCCCTATCTATGGGTTAAATAGAACTAACGGCATACTTATGCTAAATTGAATAGTTTGACAAAACTGAATAGCTTGAAATAGAAATGTTTTTGACAGTTTAACCGTACTTACATTTAAACTGCGTGCTTATGCTAAACTGAATTATCTGAAATGGAACTGTTTCTTGACATTGAAACTGTATTTACACTAAACTGATTAGTTTAATATAGAACTGTTTTGACATTTAACTGCGTGTTAAAAACATATGTACTTATACTAAACTGAATTAGCTGAATTAGAACTGCTTGACTAAACTGAATAGCTTGAAATAGAAATGTTTTTCACAATTAAACTGTACTTACATTTAAACTGCGTGCTTATCCTAAACTGAATTTTTTGAAATAGAACTGATTATTTACATAAAAATGGATTCGGCGTTAAATAACCAACAAAGGTTGATATGCCATAAAACCCCACCGACCAACCAACCTAAACAAGCAAACGCTCATTTTTGTTGTGCACAGTTAAATGGTTTCAATTATTTCTATCAAACCTGAATAATTCTATTGACTATTAATCATTTATTTGCACACAGTAAAATGCTTTCAAGTATTGCTATTTAACAGTAACGATTTAACATCAGTCATTTGTTTGCACACATTTAAATGGATAGTCATACATGATTTGTTTGTGAATAGATTGTTGGTAATTTCATTTTTAAATGAGTTAGAACTAATTTGTTAGCACACTATACTTGCAATTGTTTCTAGACAGTTAAATGCTTTCATTTATTGCTATATAACACTAATAATTCTATTCGATATCAATCATTTGTTTGCACACGGTCAAATGGTTCCAAGTATTGCTATTTAATACCAATAATTCTATTTGGCATACACGTAAACAGTTTTAAGTATTCTACTAGTAGTTTTATTTGCATACAATTAAATGGTTTCAGTTTTTGCTATCTAACACTAATTATTCAATTAATATATTAATCAATTGTTTGCAGTCAGTAAAGTGGTTACAAGTATTGCTATTTAACACTAATTATTCTATTCAACATTATTCATTCCTTTGCACACAGTTAAATAGTTCCAAGTATTGCAGTGTATCACTAACAATTCAACTGAATATTAGTCATTTGTTTACACACCGTTAAATGGTCATACAGTTCTATTTCTAACAACTCAATTTAACACCAGTCATTTGTTTGCACAGTTTAAATGTCAAACAGTTCTATTCGGCCCACAGATAGGACTCTATCAAGTACTTCTACTCCGAACAAGAGTGAATGTAGGAGCAATGGTAATGAAAGGGTACCCAAAATTCCACTGAACTCTTGGACTGGAACCTCACAATCGAACCAATGATTAATAATAAGTAGAAGCAAAAAAATGACTGATACTAAATTAAATTGTTAGTACTACATAGCAATGCTTAAAATGATTTAACTCTGTGCGCATAAATGATTAATCATATTTACAAACCGCTCCGCTCGGGCAGGATGTGACACAATGTCAATTCTTAAGCGAAGTTTAAGAGGTTTGAATTCAGAGTTTTCCTTCTCCTAGACTAGTTGCCTCACCAAGGCTGAAGAACCAACTATTTTCCCATAGCTGGAGGGAGAATCATTGGATTCATACCTTTCCCTAGGGTATTAGTGCTATGTGAAATGCAATTAGTCTCGGCCAGGATTTGAACTCGTGTCGCCGTGTCCATTTCCTACGACGATAACCATTACACCACGGGCACATAAATGATTAATAGTAAACAAAATTATTCGTGTTAGAAATTCTTGAAAATATTTAACTGTGTACAAGCAAATGTACTCTGGTTCGTTTAAAAATGATATCTGCAAGCTATAAACATCTTTTAGGATATTTTGTAATGAAAATGCGGTTCTGTTTTATATTCTCTGTTTTCTAAGAAAACAACTTCTCGTTCCACTAGTAAAACAGATTCTTCTGAATGCAGTAGTCTTCTCATGAGGTAACAACATAGCCAATATATGCTTTATCTCAGATATCGAACACTTACTATAAATACTTTAATCATTAAAGGGGGTGTCCTCGCGGTGTAATGGTTAAAGCGTTGGACAGCGGAATCGTAGTACGCGAGTTCGTACTCCAGTCGCGCTATTACGTTCATTCGGGCAAATACCCTTGGGAAAGGGATGAACCCCCTTATCCTCCCAGCTAAGGGTTAAATAGTACCACTACCGTTCTTCTAGGAGAATGGCTTTGGCATTAAACAAAGAAACCAAACCAAACTTTTAATCATTAAACACCTAATCAATATATAAAGTATTGCTCATAAATAAGCTGCAGGATACACCGAAGGGCAAGACTCTCCCAATGAGTGTCCTGGATATGACACTAAACAATTTGATGGTGAGGTTCCAGTAATGCTGGAGCTTTGAAGAATGCGGAGTACCTCTTCATTGCTATCGCTCCCTGGTCCACTCTGGCCCGGAGTGGTAGAACCTGTGAGGGTCCTATCTATGGGTTAAATAGAACTAAACTGTGTGCTTATGCTAAAGTGAATTGTTTGAAATTGAACTGTTTTGACATTTAAACTGCGTACTTATGCTACTGAATTGCTTGAAATAGTAAAATGTAAAAACGGTTCTATTTCAAACAATTCAGCTTAGTCAACAAAATTAGATTCTTATAAGTTCTGCTATGCATCACAAACAATTGAATTAAACATTAAGTGTAAAAACATCAAATGTAAAAATAATTCTGAGTGTAAATGCAGGTTTGATTTGTTAGTGATGCATATCAATGCTTATAAACATTCAACTTTGTTGATTAAACTGAATAGTTTGAAATAGAACTGTTTTGGTATTTAAACTGCGTACTCATGCTAAACTGAATTGTTTGAAACAGAACTGTTTGGATGTATGAAAATGAATTTAGCATTAAATAAACTACAATGATTGATATGTCATAAAACTAAACCAAACCAAACCAAACCAAACCATGAATAAGAATACAACTATCAAGATTATACAAGGAAAAAAAATATTAGGTACTATTTACAAGGGCGAGTTGAAAGCTTGGCAATATTTTAGTCATTTGAGACAGAATTCAGCTGTTCCACTGGCTTTGCTGAGGTCGGAAAGATGACAAACGTCACTAGGCTGGAGCGCGGCCTCGGAATCAACGGCTTTCGCCCTATCTTATCTTCCTTGATGATCGAGACTCTTTCAACCCGAACGAAATTATTTCAACCATCTGGTTATTGATCTGTGGTCAACTGCGCGCCTTCACAAATATTTTTGCTTGCTTCCTCGAAGTGATGTCCCCGTTCAAACTCGTAAAACGTAAATTCTGAATTAGATTACGTTGCACGTTGATCCGTGTCTTTCAAATCGCATAGGGAGTGAAGCAATGCACAATATGTCAGCACACCAACTTCCACAATACTGTTAATTACAGTAGGTACCTACCACATCTTGAACTGCTTCGGTCACGTGATATACACGTCACAAACAAGCAAGTTCTACCAAAATATTGCAGAACTTTTAACTCACCCTTGTATTACCGAAATCTGCTGCAGTGAAATTGGAACCAAGAAAAAATCAAATTAGGTTTTAAAATATCTACAAAGAATTTAGCGTCGTCTATTCCTTTTTCATTTGCTCTAAGAAATATTATGTTAAATAACTCTTATATAGCAGTTGAATGTTTAGTTATCTTTCTTTAATTTTACCTTGATCTATATTTCCTAATGGGTAGATTGTTCGCCAGTGGCCCGGGAGATCGGAGTTCAGTCCCAGGTCGAGTCATACCAAAAAGTAAAAAAAAATGGTACTTGATACCTCCTTGTTTAACACTCGGTATTATAAGATACATATCAACGGTAAAGTGGAGCAATCCAGGGAAAGGAGTACCGTCCTCCCTTACACCTCGGTGTAGTAGCTACTGAAAAGAGAGCCTTCGAGTAGCTCTCGACTACGGTCGCCAACTTTATTTTATACATAAAAGAAAATACAGACCTGCTTAATTAGATCCAAGTAAAATATGAACCCCAAAATAAAAATGAAAATATTTATCGGTAAACATTCCCTGAGATATCAATTATTTAGCCTGCTTCTACATTTAGACAGAAGCATTGTTCTTCGGCAATCGTAAGCCCCTTCCGGTCTTACGCATCTGCGAAGAATACAGTCTGTGCATTCTCACCTCCAAAGATAGTAGGGAATATATGAAGAGTATTAATTTGTAAATAACAATTGGTTGATTGACCGATTGATTTTAACAGCATGTCGATATTTGCCGGACGTCCCACCAACGAGGAGCACAAGGCCTTTTTAACGTGGGTCATAATGCAGAACTGTAGCCCAGATATGTCCGGAAATTCCAAAAAAAAAAAGGGCGTCAGGTGATAAACCTTGTCCCCCACCCCCCGAGAAGGCTTAAAGCCTGGGGAGAGCCTCCAGAGGTTCGAGGAGTATGTCAGTGTCGTCCACATGACGCAGATACTGAGATTCCCCGGTACGAATGTCAAGCAGCCTCGACCGACTGTCGCCAGTGACAAGACACACCCGACCCGATCCACGCTGACAGCAACACAGCCGGCCAAAGTATGTTGTATCTACTAGATATTGGCATGTCAACCCATCGAGGATTTTTTTGTTTTTTTTTTGGCCGTGAGGTTAGGAAATCGCATTTATTGTACATTCATATTTACATTTAGTTGTTTTATTTTTATTTTCATTTTTATTTGTTTATTTATTTTTGCACATAATCCGATCAAATACGAATAATCTTAAACTGACCGATTTGACCCAAAGATTGGACCTTAGCAAGTAATCTCTCTTCGGATAAGAGTTGACCTGGGAGTAATGACAATGAAGAGGTACTCCACACTTCCAAGATTTCCAGAAGTGAAGCCTCATCATCAGATGTAGTCTAGTGTTATACCCAAGATACGTCTTTTTTAATGGGGTGGTTCTAATCTTTCTGCAGGGGATACGGGAGGCGTATTCTAAATCTTGCCAACAGGGTTAAATCTTCCAGTTGCTTTTGTTCGAATCTTGAACGCCTCTTTTCTATAAAGACCTGCATAATGTTTATTTTTACATCCTTTTTAATATGCAAATTAATTCTATCTTAATTTCACCGATTTTCTTCCATTTTACTTATTTTTTATCTTTCGAAACTTATTATCCGAGTTGGGATTCGGACCAAAATAAATAAAAAATAAAAATCTGATTTTTATTATTTCTTTTTCTAATCACTTATTTGAATTTTTCTTTTTACCCCAACATACTACAAAAAAGACATTTATTTTTTTTAGCAAGCGTTAATCGTTCGCACGATTTTACGACCTTGTGTCGGAGAATGTAAGTTGACAATAATTGATAACAAGGTCGACACTTTAGAAAGGTTACATAAATAAATCAGTTTCTAATCACTGTTTCTTTCATTGTAGACACCAAGTGTAGTGTACTGCTTCACAGGCTAACAACTTACTTTTAATGAGTTCGAATCTAACTGAATTCATCATATTTTCCCCTCAGTACTGGGTTATTCCATTATACTTTTTAGGTATTCCTTTGAAAAAAGTCCCAGCATTAAATTAAGTAATTTAATCTTGTTTTTTTTAAAGGAATATTTTATGAGCCCTGAATATTCAGCTATTTAATTAATATTTTCTTTCTGGTGTATTATTAGTTAATTTACTACTGAAAAAAAAAAGAAAAAAAAACTTAAGTGAACATCTTTGTAAACCTTATCTTTCGTGAGTTTCCGAATGTTTTTATTTCGTCAAACACATCTCGATACATCATTGTCAACACTTTAGAAAGGTTACATAAATAAGTCAGTTTCTAATCACCGTTGCTTTCATTGTGGGTACCTTGTGTAGTATAATGCTTTACAGGCTAACAACTCACTTTTAGTGAGTTTGATTCTCAGTGAATGCCACATACTTATAGCCTTGTGCCAAATTTATCAAAGTTTAGTAAATGAATATCAATTATTTCATCCCTTTATGAGTGCATGGTGTAGTGGCGTGTAAGATGCGTCAAACTTTGATTTTGTGCCAAACTAAACCTAGTAAATGACCACTTTTACTTACTATCCCTGTAAAAAGAAGGGAATTATCATATTTCGAGGATGTTCACTTAATTTGTCTTTTCTTTTAAATTTTATTTCGCCGTAAATAAACTAATTACAGATATGACTCAAAACATTGTTTATTTAGCAGCTGAACATTCTGGCTTCACAAAATATTTTATTAAGCAAATTAGACGTTATTAAATTATCTAATGTTGAGGAGAAAATATGGAATGATCTTGTAATTTGCATTCCGAAAACAAATTCCAACAGAAGTCTAAATGTGCAAATCAGTCTATAGTTAAAAGACAGTTCTTATAGACTTAAAGTAACCTGACATTGGCATAATGGTTAGAGTGTTCGCCAATGGATCGGGAGACCTGTGTTCCATGCCAGCTCAAGTCATACAAAAGACTGAAAAAATGACACTTGATGCCTCCTTCCTTAACACTCGGCATCATAAGGTACTTATCAAGGGTAAAGTGGAGCAATCCAGGGAAAGGAATAACGCCCTCCCCTACACCTTGGTGTAGTAGCTATCGAAAAGGGAGCCTTCGGGTCACTCTCGACTAAGGTCACTAACTTTACTTACTGAACAAGAGGTTGGACAGACCTATCGTTTATCTTTCATTAAACATATTCACACACACACACACACACACACACACACACATATATATATATATATATATATATATATATATATATATATATATATATATATATATACTTACTTACTTACTTACTTGTATTTGTATCGGCTTTCACCCTGGTCGGGTTGAACCGGCTTCCCCCCGAGCAAGTACAGCATCTCGAACCATCACAGCCCACGTTCGCAGATCCTGAGCCAGGTCACACGAGCCAATCGCGATTCCATCGCCGAAGACCAACTACTTGGGGACCTGATAGTGCTGCTAGGTCAATATCGCTGTTTATGTTGCTCATTGAAGAAGATACTTTGGGATTTGATTGAGGGAAGGGTCCCAAGTCCTACCCGGAAAAACGCCCTGTTTGTCCAGATTTTCCACAGACGCTTTGACAGAGCGACCCGAGGCCGCCGGTTGCCGGAACAGACACCTCCTGGATTTTCACTAGAGCCCTTTTTGCCGGGTTGCGGCCCTAATACCGCTGGGTGCCAGACCAACCCGCCTTGGGTGGCCCTACAAGGAACCGAAGTTCCCGACGGCATGGCTCTGGCGCTACCTGTTGCCACCGCCTTGTCACGTTGAGGAGGGGTTAGACTTTAGGGTTTTATATATATATATATATATATATATATATATATATATATATATATATATATATATATATATATATATATATATATATATATATATATATATATATATATATATTAAGGGACTAAAAAGAAAAAAAAGAGACAGTGGAAAAAACTTATCTATATTTCTGAGATGAAGCTTGATAATCTTTATCACATAGAAGTAATCGGAGTATTGTCCTCATCTTCATTATTATACTCACAACGTTTTATCACTAGCATGACACATAGCGCAACGGATATAGGCGTGTGGTTAAAAAGTGCTTCTATGTGAAATTATTTGGAAGTTGCGAGTTCAATCCCGACCACGGATAAATAACAGTATCTACTTACTATAGTTTAAAACTTATACCGGAATTAGAACAATCTACCCATCCACTGGATTAAATAAAGGGTTCAGTTCGAAGTTCTGTGTGGGCTCCTGATTTCGACATGAAACACTCGAAGGACGCATCGGCTGCAATGTTATGAAGACAATAGTTCGAATAGTCTAACTGATGAAAATATGAGCTGTGTGTTTTCTGTCCAATGGTATATATATATATATATATATATATATCTGCGTGTTTGGGCAATCCATAAGGAGCGATTCCAATGTAAGATAGTGATATAAGCCACTTCACTTACAAAAGTTTTGTTAATATCCAGAGTAAAGAGTTGGTTGAAATAATGAATGATGGTCTTAGACCAAATTGGTTAATCTACTTCTATGATTGGCGCAAATAAATGTCAAGCACCCGGTGAGGATAGGACTCACTTTAAGAAAAAGAGACATCTTTACTAACCATTTCTTTACTCCTTTTGGTTATTTTTACCCCAACCCCCCTTTCTTAGCGTTTCATCTTTGTTTTTCTTCCTCTGATTTCTTATTGTTTTTTCTGTTTTTTCTTTTTTTTTTACTCTTTATTTCTTTCCTGTTTTCTTGTTTTTTTCTTCTTTCATGTAACGTCTTCTTTGTATTATTAAATTTACTATGATATGCGTTTAATTCTTTTTCGTGTGTCGGCAAAAATCTATTTGCTGTCAATGCTCTGATTTTAAATGTCTTCATTAAACCTTGAATGATACGATGCAACGAAGTCATAGAATCACCAAATGAATACAAAATACCTTGAGAAAACTACAGGTAACAACATGCCAACTATAACTTTTTAAAAATCTCTCTCTTTCTCTCTCTCTCTGTCTCTCTGTCTCTCTGTCTCTCTTCAAAAATCACCAAACTCACTACTTTACGAATTCTTGATCATACCTTGATGATAAAGAAATTGTAAAAAATCAAAATTTGAGGGATTTCAAATTTTTCATCGCCATTATTATTATTATTATTATTATTATCATTATTATTATTATTATTATTATTATCATTATTATTATTATTATTATTATTATCATTATTATTATTATTAATATTATTATCATTATTATTATTATTATTATTATTAATATTATTATTAATATTATTATTATTATTATTATTATTATCATTATCATTATTATTTACTCATCAGAGTTTTTAACCTCAGCGTTAGTCGATGGTCTTTCTCTGGAATTTGAGTGACCCTAAGTCTCCTTAAGTCTCCAGGACTCTTCTCAGTATTCTGACCGTCACGACATATATTTCTTTAGGAATTATTTTATTTAGTACTCTTATAACTGCCATTTCAGTTTTTGTTTAACTGATGTTATAGTTTGTGGGTGTATTTTCGTTTTAGAACCGTGTGGGACTCAGTCCCAAGTCGAATTATACCAAAGACTCAAAAAAGTGGTACTTAATGCCTCCTTGATTAATATTCAGTGATATAAAGGAACGGATCAACGGTAAAGTGGCGCAATCCAGGGAAAGAAGTAGCACCTTTCCCAACACCACGGTGTAGTAGCTAATGAAAAGGGAGCCTTCGGGTCGCCCAATTCAATTACATATATGGGAAGTAAATAATGGAAAGGAATCCGACAGTATGGAGAAAAATTAAAAATCAAAGTGATCAGTAGTTGATAAATTTATCAGAAGGAAAATCGATGTTAAAACGTTTTGGTTTTAATGAAACTTCGTCAGGACTTTAAAATGGTTAAACAAGTGTTAACAGAACAACGATGGATGGTCCAACAAAATATAAATGCTTCTTTTGTTTTTGTATTTCATTAAACATTCGTTGTTATTCTATCAATACTTGTTTCGTCATTTGAATTGAAAATAACACTTTTAGGATGAGAAATACAAAATTTTGAGGGTGGCTAAATATTTTTGACTGGTAGTGAACACACACACACACACACACACACACACACATATATATATGTATGTATATATATATAGTGTACATATATATATGTATATATGTACATTACTAGTCAAAATGTTTAGCCACCCTAAAAATATATATATATATATATATATATATATATACATATATATATATATACACATACATACATGCAAATATATATATATGTAAACTATATATATATAATGTCACGGGAGGTGCCCGTGGTGTAATGGTTATCGTCGTAGGAAATGGACACGGCAATACGAGTTCAAATCCTGGACGAGACTGATTGCATTTCACATAGCACTAATACCCTTGGGGAAGGTATGAATCCAATTATTGTCCCTCCAGCTATGGGTAAATAGTAAGACGGACTGGGTTCTTCAGCCTTGGTGAGGCAACTAGTCTAGGAGAAGGAAAACTCTGAATTCAAACCTGCTAAACTCCGCTTAAAAATTGACCTTGTGTCATATCCTGCCCGAGCGGAGGGGTTGGTAAATAGGATAGAATAGGATATATAATGTAACGAATCGGCACCTGACGTAGTATCATGGTTAGGATTGCTGGGTTAACCGACTATTGTTCGTGATTCGATTCTTCCTAGCTGCTCCTTGCATTTCCCCTTGTGCCACAACTAATCTTAGCTTTATAAATGACTTGGGATTTTGCTGGATTAGCAGACTATTGTTAGTGAGTTTGAGTTTCACTGGGTGCCCTATACTTTTGTGCTGTGTGTTTTGATATCATTTGCGACAATATAATCACATGCATCTGGCTTTTCTAAAACGTTTAGAACAAAAACTAAAATATATATCAGATATGCAAATTCAATTATCAAATATTAAATCAAATTTTAAGATGATACTGGCGTCCAACAACATTATTCACACTAATTGACTTTAATAATTTTCTTTTCTCAGCCATTTGTTCAGTTTGTTTTTGTTTGGTTTTATGCTATATCAACCACTGAAGGTTATTTAATGCTAAATCTACTCATTCATATATATATATATATATATATAAACAGATCTATTTCAAACAATTCAGTTTAGCATAAGCACATAGTTTTAGTTCTATTTGACCCATGGATAGGACTCTATCCGGTGCGACCACTCCAGGCCAGAGTGGATTTGGGAGCGTTGGCAATGAAGAGGTAGTCCGCATTCTCTAAAGCTCCAGCGTTACTGATTGTTTCGTGTTATAATCAGGACACTCACTGGGGGAGGGTCTTACCCCTCTGCAGTGAAGCAGCTGACTGGGCAAACAGCTATTTGAAATAAAATACAATTAAAAGCACAATTCCTTTTTATTCTAATGATTCATTTAATGTTTTATATCAATAAAAATTCCTTAAAATGGTTCATATAATTTCCAATAAAATTACTGTGACGGGGCTTGTTCTTAAAACTAGTTTTATGAAAAATTATATAAGGGCTTCGTGCAAAAATTAAGTTTTGGAGTCTCTGTTCTAAACTAAATATAGTATTCTTTCTTCCTGCGCGACAAACCTACGATCAACTATTATCTTCTAAAATGTTCATCAAATATAATGACAACTATTTTTTTTTCAAATCACAGCTGAGGAAGAATATGTAAATTCTTCACCAAGTAACCATCATGAAAAATCTACGATAACCACGTGACTATTATCTTCTCAAATGTTCATCAAATATAATGACAACTATTTTTTTTTTTCAAATCACAGCAGAAGAATATATAAACTCTTCACCAAGTAACCATCATGAAAAATCTACGATAACCACGTCACTTTTATCTTCTCAAATGTTCATCAAATATAATGATAACTATTTAAAAAAAAATCTTTTTATTTGTTTATTATACATTGTTATTTGTTTTTATCAAATCACAGCAGAAGAAAATAAAAATTCTAAACCATGCCAAAAGCTCTTACCTCCAGTATGAAAAAAAAAAAAAATTTACGATAACCATGTGGTTATCTTCTCCACTGTTTATCGCACAATGTTTCAACGAGACTTTTCAATCAAATCACCGTGGAGAAAAGGAAATGTATATTCTAACCCAAAAGTAAAGATGTAAAATCTACGATAACCACGTTGCTATTGTTAACACCACCATTTTTTCTTATGTATTATTACAATTTGGTTTTCATCAACGCACAAAGAGGCAACCTTTTAACGAGTTACAAATTATCTGAATAATGGCCTTCTCGACCGGCATACATCCTTTTTTTTTCATGTCGTTGATTTCAATCCTTTTTGTTCTCTTTTTTCTTACAACAGCTGGATTTGAAAACCGGTGTCATTAAATCTTTGCGTCCACTTACTACAACCTTCCTTAACAAACTTTTGACCGCAAAGAATATGCGAGAATAGCTAACATTCGAAGACATTCTTTATTTCGATTATATCGATATGAAAAGATAAGCTTCTGGGATAATTGTAAAATATTTAAGTCGCTTCTTCTTTAGATTCATAGTTCAGATATTTAAAAAAAACATCTCTCTTTTTGCCCAGTCGGCTGGGGCTGTAGAATACACTGACTGCTTCTCTGCAGAGGGGTAAGACCTCCCCTAACGAGTGTCCTGGATATGTCACTAAACAATCTTATGGTGAGGTTCCAGCAGTGCTGGAGCTTTGGGGAATGCAGAGTACCCCTTCATTGCCATCGCTCCCAGGTCCACTCTGGCCCGGAGTGGTAGCACCAGATAGGGCCCTATCTATGTGTTAAATAGAACCTAACAGCATACTTATGCTAAAATGAATTGTTTGAGTAAACTGAATAGCTTGAAATAGAAATGTTTTTGACAATTAAACCGTACTTACATTTTAAACTGCGTGCTTATGCTTAACTGAATTATTTCAAGTAGAAATGTTTTTCGACACTAAAACTGTATTTACACTTGACTAAATTGTTACATATAACTGCTTGAATAGTTTGAAATGGAAATGTTTTTTGACAATTAAACTGTGTACTCATGCAAAATTGAATTCTTTTAAATAGAACAGATTATTTACATAAAAATGGATTTGGCGTTAAATAACCTATAAAGGTTGATATGCCATAAAACCCAACAAACCAACCAACAACTCTCTTTCACCTTCTTAAATTCTGTAATTTCGTTCGATTTGCTAGTAGTAAAAATTGATGGCCATGTTTTTGCTAAATTTTGAATGCAACCAACATTAATACTTGGTTTGGTTTGGTTTATTTGTTTAATGGCATATCAACTCTCCTGGGTTATTTTATGGCAAAACCATACTTGTAGAAAAAAAACAGCTGTGATACTATTTAACCCATAGCTGGGAGAATAAGGTTTCCTAAGGGTATTAGTCCGAAAGTGAATGCAATTGCAAGACTTCAGTTTGAACCCGCTTATTTTGAGGCAGTATTTGTCTCTGTCTCCCACCAGATAGGACTTTACACAAGGTCAATGACTCAAAGGTCGGCTTAAAGTGGGGATTAGGGGAGAGGAAGGTCAAGCACGAGCCGAGGCTCGAGCCCTGCTGGTCCATGCTGGTCATCGGCCTACTTAGTGCAACGTGGGCCTGATGAGCCTAGCTGGACATGGACCCAAATCTGGGTCCAGGCACAAATGCCTGATTATAGCTTAAACTGGAGAGCAAGGTCCAGTGATATACAAGGATGACAATGATGTCAATGATGCAGCACGTCCACACAAACGTTGCCCAGCCGAAGCCGGAGCCTTTTGGTCTCAAGTCTGCCTTTGCTGGACAATGCCCACAAGGGTCTAAGCCAACAGCAAAATAATTCCGTCGGCCTCGTCCCCGGAGCGCTTAACTTTGCGGCCGCAGTATAGTTGATACAAGTGTAAGTTTATCAATATTTTGGTAACGTGAAGCACAAGTCAGCAGTTAGGGATATATTTCACTAGGTGGTGAAGGTAGTAAACCACACATAACTGAGAGATACAAAGCTCTCCTGATACTCTCCCGGTGCTACTCACCAAATTTGCCTCTTTGGATTGGGCTCGGCTTCTGAATCAACACCTTTAGGCCTACCTGATTTTGTCTGATCGTCGATTTTTAACAACCCGAGAGAAGCTTTTTCAACCATTTGCTTACTCAACTGAGATCAACTGCGTCTTTAACTTTCGCGCAACAAATGATTTTCGTTGTTTCCAAGGCGATATGCCCCAGTTCGAATTCAGGAAGTGTAAGTTCCTGAATTAAACTTCGTTTCTCTTTCATCTTCACGGCTTTGAAAACACGTACAGAGTAAAACAATGCACAACGTGTCAGCGCCCAAACTACCACGGTACTACACATCAAAGTAGATACCGTCCACTGCTTAAATTGCTTCGCTCACGTGATACAGGCGCCGTAAACTAGCACGTATCAAAATATTGGAAAACGTATGACTTACTTTTGTACGTACAGACTTTTGAATTTGGCCGGCGATAACCATTACGACTGCAGCACCTCATAACCTCCTACTAACCAGTAGGTAAATAACAAGTTAGATTGTCTACTCAAGCTCTAATCAAGGCAACCGGTCTGGGAGGAGGAAAAATTCTCGATTCGCATTCACTACCAGCATAGTTGGATAACTAGCCTAAATGGACGAAGTAGACTAGATAATGGAGTGTCAAAAGTCGTCCGACATTCGTTTTATCTACTTCAGCAGTGTATACTATTGTCAAAATGAATAGTACAATATTTTTCATTTGGACAACGATAGCGTCGTGAAAAGAAGAAAACTGCTGCATAGGCAACTATTGGTCTTTCTTACAAACTTGCTCAGGTTTGGCTTCATAAAATATTCATTAAACAAACTAGAATAAATTATTTGAACTAATGACATGATTTTTTTCTAAGGCATAATTAACGAAAGTATTATGGAATAATGTTGTATAGTCCTATGCATATACATGCAGAATCATAACGACACACAAATAAAGACGAGCGAAGACTTCTTCAAAAAAATATACCTCTCACGTTATTTGAGAGGTTTGTGTGTGAGAGGGAGTTGGAGACCGAACAAAGACTGCAACATATTGACCTCCCCAGCTCCTCTGGACATAGCCATGTGTCGTTCTCGTTCTTCTGGACTGCCCAACCGGAGGCCCGGGGGCCCAGCTTTCTGCTGAGTGCTGGCTTTCTCTACCACATCTTGTCACCAACGGTGTCTCCAAACTCTAACTGACTTCCTGTCTTCACTGAGTTATATAATAGTTCAATCGCCCACTCAATATCTCCCCATAACTGGCCATCAGGATGTGTCACTTCCGCTGTCCTTGGAATGGCATGTTTGATTGTCATCGAGCGGAAATAACTGTCATGCAGTTCACAGGTCACTCTCTTCCGGTGCATCAGTTTGTGGCTGTACCGTGGGATTTTAACCCTGTCCCATATTGTCAGCCAAGCCCGCCTACGCGATTTCTTCCCATAACTGCCATCGGAATGTGTCACTTCCTTCCGGTGCATCACTTTGGAATGGCATGTTTGGCCGGGTCGATGGTCAATATTCAACAATAACTCAATGTTAAGAGAAAAATTATGGAATAATCTATCAGTGTGCATTTCTAAAATAAATAATGGCAGAAGATTAGATATGCAAATTGGTCGACACTTAATTAGCAAGAATATTCAGTGATTAAAATTTAGAATATTTTCGTCTCATCTGTTATTAGTTCATTTACTACAATAAAAAAAAGAAAAACAAAAAAAAAGTAAAAAAAAAAAGAAAAGACAAACAGATAAATTTTTTACAAGTGCGCTTATTCCGTAATTTTTCGAAGGATATATATATATATAGTTGTTATATATATTTGATCGCATGGGTATTTATCTGCGACCCAAGGTTTCATGCCGCCTAATTACGATAATCATCAGGCAGATAAACATTCATGCTGTTATATATATATATATATATATATATATATATATATATATATGTATAAACTGATATATACTTATTTATTATTATTATCATTATTATATAATAGTTCTATCACAGACATTGAGCACTTATACTGCATTTGGTCTGCCGCACACCCATCAAGTGAGATAGTGACAACCATACACTGTTAATATATATATATATATATATATATACATCGGAAAAAGTAAGTAAATGATTGAATAAAACACCGATCTACAAATTTAATAAATTTCATTTTTAACTTGAGTGAAAAATTTGTCGAAAAACAAAAATTACTTAGACTTTTCAAGTTAGAAAAGATAATATAAGTTAGCGTATTATTATTCTCGAATATTTACATTACGAAGGAGAAAAATTCAATGCATTGAATGTAACAGGAAATGGATGCAGCTAAAAAATCAGCTAGGGAAATATTAGTACGAGCATTTTTACGTAAATAAGCAATTTTCGTTCAATTCCAAATAATCAAACGATGTTGAAACTAAATGTAAACTTGAAGGATAAGCATGTTAGATTTTCTGCCAAAAGAAATAAAGTCGAAAGTTTTGAGAAAATTTACAGAATGAATCAGTAAATTTACAGAATATTTATCGGTTTCATAGTTTATTTGTAAGATTGTGGTAGATTCGAAATTAGATTAAAAAGTTAATGATTTACATATGATTCTAATTGGTTAAAAAATGAAATTTTAATAATCTTGGAGGGAAAATATTACTTAAATCATTTTGGGGTTTTGATCCTTTCGATTTTGTGTGGCTAGTTAAATATTGTCGTCAACGAAAATTTTAAAAGGAACACATTAGCGCCAATTGGTCAGTAAATACAAAAATAAGGATATAAAAATGGCAGCTTCTCAGCCGAAAAATTTACACTTTTTTAGTATTAAAATCAGTTGATTTTCCTGACATATAAATATAAATATGTGTATATGTTTGTGTGTGTGTGTGTATGTGTGTATGTGTGTGTGTAAGTGTGTGTGTGTGAGAGAGAGAGAGCAGTAGGAGAGATCATACCTTGTAAGGGTGTTAATGAGTGAGCTGAGACCAGAGAGCCGTGTCAGACGTTAAAAACCAAGTCATTTTATTTACCGTTCCAGAGATAACAGAAGTGGCAGGCTAGAGTTAGTACTGGACGTAAGGGAGGTGAGCAGAGCAGAATCTGGAGAAGTGTCCTGGGGCGACACAACCACCCCGTCAGCGAGCAAGTCTGTTCCTCAAATCCCCTTTTTTTTTGTCTTAGTAACAACGGCGTTTCCTGGGCTCTTTCATTGTAGTTTGCACCTGTAAAGTACAACAGAATGGAGTCCTGACATCATGACACAGCAGAATATGCAATGGTGCCACAAAGTATGCTATATGTCCAAAGTAAGCATAATGCACAATGAGTTGATGCACGAGAGGTAGACGCTGCGGTGACGTCTCATAATAGTAATTAAATATTCATTGAAATCGATTTTTAAGATCACTATTCAAATTAGCCTCCCCGTCTCACTATAAACTACTATTTGGTAGTATTACAATCTGTTTTTTTTATGCTAGTAAATTCTCGGGAAAGGTTTATCTCCCGTTAGGGATGTTTTATGTTTGTTCACTTGCTGGCCTCCATAGAAAAAAATATCGACTACTGAAAAACGCCTTAAAAACGACTGCAAATGTGTTCTTCAGATAAAATACTATTTAAATTTATAATTGTCTTTAATTGGAATCATTTTGAGATGAGGCTTCTTAATCTGAGAATTAATTTTTATTTATTGCAAACTTTTTGTCCTCATCTTGGTAGTTTTTGTGCTGTTTCTTCTTTCACTACGTTTCGGCCAAATTTCACCTCTGGCCTTTTATGGAAGGCAGTAATTACTGGGGATACTGTTACAAGACTCAGCATTCCTATCCGAGGTCGTGGTAAATCAACTGAAGAAGGCCAGAGGTGAAATTTGGCTGAAACGTAGTGAAAGAAGAAACAACACAAAAACTACTGAGATGAGGACAAAAAGTCCGCATAAATAAAATATTTAAATTTAATCAGTCAAATTCATTTATTCAATATTTTTCACGCTAAATGACAAAATCCCAAACAACTGCTGTCAGTAGAAAAGTTTAATCTACGATGTCAATTTTACACCACTTGAAAATAAACGTTTTTTATTCACATCTTTGGAAGATTAAGCTACAAAAACGAATATTGTATCGTATTCTACCGTTTGTTGAACTTCTAAAATAAGGCATCCATATGAACAAATAGACAAACCGTAATAAAAATTTCAAAAAAAAAAAAAGAAAAAGATTTTCCTTGGAATTATCTTTAAAAGCAGTAAAAACCATTCAGCTGCACCTTCATTAAATGAGTCAAATTAACAAAATGATTGAGGCGAGGACATATGACTGCAAAACAATTAAAAAACAACATGGCTTTAGAGTTTTGTTTTAAAATACTGAGAGTTTTATTAAAAACTGATAAGTTGATTTTATGGGAAATAAAAAAAACGGTGTTTTCGAAGGTGATATAGTTTATTGTGAGCTCTAGTAAATAGTAAATATCTGCCCTCTTGTAGACTCCTAAATTTTTATTCACCGTATAAAAATCTTATTCCCTTCAGGAATGTCTATATGGATAAAAATTTATTTTTTAAAAAATTAACCATCTCCATTGATTTTGAGGCTGTGACTATACTGCCGGTGAAGGTTTTTTTAATGTATTTTAACGATGAATATTTGGATAAATTAATTGTGATATTGAGTAAAAAAGTACAGCAGCAATAAGAACAAGAAAAATAGAAGAGATTTAAGATAAAAATCAAATTTTACTAATTGGAATCCTGGGAAACCATAAAGCCGACTTAATAGCCAAATCTGCACTCGACATGGTGCCCGACGAAAAGTTCAAAATATTGACCTAAAATTAGTCAAATACTATCAAAGAAATGGTAACAGCTATCGCACAGAAATACCACAACAAGCTCTACCAAATACAACTCATTTTAAAAGAAAGAAAACTAGATCCTTGTGAGACTAGAAGAGAAGTGACAACCCTAACCTGACTATGCATAGGCCACGCTAAATCAACTCCCTCCTTCATACTAAAACAAGAACCTCCACCAAAATGTTCCTGCGGAAAGCCATGCATGATGAAACATTCACTGAATGTAAACATTTCTCTCATACTCGAAGAGCTTTCAACAATGTAAAAAAAACAAACCCCAAAACATGCAAGATCTATTCGTAACAACTGGTCGTAATAACATAACCTCCAGAATCCCATCAAGGATATAGGCCTATAAACCTCTCCTGGAAAAAGTACATTCACTCTTGAATATCCAAAACATCAACAGAAACGTTGACGTCATCAGATATCTAGCGAACCCTTTCAACTATACTCAACTAGCAAAGAAATAAAATAAAAATCGTCTTCGGTAAAAAAATAACCCAAGAGTTGACTTGCCATAAAATCCAACCAACCAACCAACCAACCAACCAACCAACCAAACAACATATACAAAATTGAAGGTCAAGGGGAAGACAAGTCATCTCTGGTCTGCGTAGCATGCAGCGTTATGATTGATATATTTTGGGATATATCATAACATTTACGACGAGGAAAAAAATAATCATAAATAAATAATTTTTGTCTCTCGTTTTAACAATTCCCCCTACCACCATTTAGTTATAACTTTACTGGGTTTTACATTAATTTGATGTCTTTTCTTTGGCTACGATGTCCATTTTGATAAATAGCAGAGAAGTACGATGCTAGTGTCCGCACGTAATTAGCATAACGTTAAAAGCGGCAAATTTGCTGCCCCAAAATTTTACATGAATAACTTTTCATCAATTATTGTTTACCGGAACTTGTATTTATTTCTGTCGCATTATAAATTTTAAAAAAATTATTTTCTTTGTTTTATGGCAAATTAAACTTTGTGGATTACTTAATGTCAAAGGCATCTTTGTAAAATAGCAGTAGTGATACTATTCAATCCACATCAGAGGGATAAAAGAGGTTCATGCCTTTCCCAGAAAATGAACGTAATAGCGTGAATAGAGTTCGAAGTTGCTTACTTCGAGGCGGTAGTCTATCACTTTAGTCACCGGACTCCACAGTTTTGCAATGAATTTCATTTTTTTTATTATTACATTATATATATATATATATATAATAATCGAGGGTGACCCGAAGGCTCCCTTTTCGATAGCTACTACACCAAGGTGTAGGGGAGAGCGCTACTCCTTTCCCTGGATTGCTCCATTTTACCCTTGATCCGTACCTTATAATGCTGAGTGTTAAGCAAGGAGGCATCAAGTACTATTTTTTAAAGTCTTTGGTATGACTCGACCTGGGATTGAACCCAGGTCTCCCGGGCCATTGTGTGTGTGTGTGTGTGTGTGTGTGTGTGTGTGTATACGTGTGTGTAGCGGAAAAGTGTGAAAATGATCGAATAAAATGCAGTTCTACAAATTCAATAAATTTTAATTCTAATTCTTTAATTTGAGTTAAAAAGTTATTGATGAAGAACAAAAGTTACAATGTCTTTTCTTGTAAGAAAAGGCAATGATCGAGCGTTAATATGCCCCGATATGGTATCAACAAGAATAAATTTAATGGCAGTTTACGTTATTTGAAGTCTAGTTAATATATATTTTGTGTGTGTAAAAGATCTTTTTGTTAGTATGTCAAAAAACAGATTATTCATCATTTTCGTTTGGGAGTCTGCTGTCTAGCAGCCTCTATGTAAGAACCACTACCATGGGACATATTTGCACATTTTTTCTTTAATACAACTTTTATGCATATTATGCATATAAAAGTTGGTTGGTTGGTTGGTTGTTAGGGTATTATGGTATAATTTGTAGGGTATTTAATGCCAAATCTATTTTTATACAAATTATCAGTTCTAATTCAAACAATTCAGTTTAGCATGAGTACACAGTTTAATTGTCAAAATCATTTCTATTTCAAGCTGTTCAGTTTACTCAAAGACTTCTAATTCAGCTAATTCAGTTTAGTATAAGTATAGATTTTCTTTACACACAGTTAGATATCAACAATTCAGTTTAGCGCAATTACAGTTTTAATCTAAAAAAATTCCGTTTCAAACAATTCAGTTTAGCATAAGTAAGCAGTTTAAACGTAAGTACACGGTTTAATTGTCAAAAACATTCCAATTTAAAGCTATTCACTTTAGTCAAACCGTTCTAATTCAAACAATTCAGTTTAGCACCTGGTCTAATGAGTAGAGTGTTCGCCAATGGTCCGGGAGACCGGGTTTCAGTCCCAGATCGAGTCATACCAATGACTCAAAAAATGGTACTTGTTGCCGCTTTGCTTAACACTCAGCATTATAAGGTAAGGGTCAAGGGTAGTAGATTGATCCAGGGAAAGAAGTAGCGCCCTCCTCTAAACCTCGGTTTTGTAGTTATAGAAAAGGGAGGCTCTGGGTCATCCTTGACTAAGGTCGTCAACTTTACAACTTTAATAAGTACACAGTTTAGTTCTATTTGACTCATAGATGGGACTCTATCAGGTGCTACCACTCCGGGCCAGAGTGGAACTGGGAGCAATGGCAATGAAGGAGCACTCTGTATTCTCCAAAGCTCCAGGATTACTGCAACGTCACCATCATTGTTTAGTGTCATAGCTAGTACACTCGTTAGAGGTGTATTAACCCTTTGCAGAGATGCTGTCGGTGTATTCTACAGCCCCAGCCGACCGGTCAAGCATATAAAAGGTAAAATGTTCTCGTGTGTACATGAGTAAATGTGTTTATCTCGTATTTTCTTCCGCTGTGTTAGGCATTAGCCTACCATGGATATGCTAAGACTAATATTGGTCCTCGATGAGCGGAGATTTGACAAAATATCCTCCCTACTACCAATCATTTGAACATCTTACCGTAAATAGACACTCTTGCAGTAAAAGGGTTTCCCCTCTCACAGCGTTCACTGATTTTCTCAGCAGTTGTTAGGAGATAGTTTTCGTGATGGGTGGTAGGTGGCCATACAGCTACTGTTTTGTGGGATTTTGCCTCCAGGACTTGTTCAATATTGCTCGCAGCATTATTGTGTGTATGTGTGTGTGTGTGTGATAGGAGAACTAAATTGGTACGACTGGGTGGGCAAGGTGATCCACAAGGAATTGTGCAAAAAATTGAAGTTTGACCATACGAACAAATGGTATATGCACAACCCCGAATCTCTTCTTCTTTATATGCACTTTGACTCGAGTTGCTAAGTGAGAATTCATTCAATCTCAACAGGCACCAAGCCTAAAAAAAAGGCTTAGACATGCAACGTAAAAAAAAATTGTTTTATAAAACACCCCAACAACTCTGGAAAATAATAAAATTAGATTACTATTCAAAATATTTATTAATTTTTAGACCTCGTTGAGAGTATCTGTGATCTCCAAATAAAACCCGAGGCCGTCTTCTGTACGCCACAATTGGTGTAAATAATGTAGTCGCCCATAGTAACTAAACGATAAAAACAAATGAAATGTCTTTTTAAATATGAATAACTATACGAAAATGTAATAAAAACGACTCTATGCCCTTTATTTTTTTAAATAATAGAACCTACATGTAATTTTGCTTCGTGCTGCTCGTATCAATAATTCAATGCATTAGCTACTTTTTCAGTAACAAATGGTAAATACTACATAAACCTCGTATTTAAAGCTCAGACAACGATTGTAAAACGTTCAATTGAAGTCAAGAAGTAAAAGGATAAATAACAAAAAAGAAAAAAAAATAGAATAAAAAATAGAGTAATAATAATAATAAATAAAATAAATAAACAAGTAAAAGACAGATATGAATTTGAGATCTATTTAAACTCAGAAGACAATTCTCGATAAAGAAAGTAAGTCGTAAATTTTTTTTCTAATGACCAAGACGTGACCACTTGGCTGACGTGCTCGGACAAGCTACCATACAGATGTTTATTATCAGCTTACATGTTTATTCCGAACTGCATATAAAGTATCCGAATAGTGCGCCTGATCTAATACTTGGGTTGGGTTTTTCACATGGCGTAAAGGTCAACATGCTAATTTTGCTGACTGTAGGTAGTGAGTTCCATTCTTGCTGGCCTTGTGCCAAAGCTAAGCTTAATAAATAATTACCGTTAGGTAAACGGTAACCAGTTCAACTCATAAATCAGTTTGCTTGTATTTTAGGTTCGAGTCGCAGTAGCTGCTCAATTATGATGGCCTTAGTCAAAGTATACTGAGATTAGTAAATAATCGTTGTAATTATTACAGTACAGGCGTTAAGCGATAACAAATTTATCTCATTGAAATGAGGATATCGATTCTCCCCGGTTGTTTCATAAGAATAAAATCAAATCTAAGCAACGATAGTGTATTATCCTATTTACCCAACCCCTCCGCTCGGGCAGGATATGACACAAGGTCAATTTTTTAAGCGGAGTTTAACAGGTTTGAATTCAGAGTTTTCCTTCTCCTAGACTAGTTGCCTCACCAAAGCTGAAGAACCTAGTCTACCCTACTATTTACCCATAGCTGGAGGGAGAATAATTGGATTCATACCTTTCCGAAGGGTATTAGTACTATGTGAAATGCAACCAGCCTGGTCCAGGATTTGAACTCGTGTGATCCATTTCCTACGACGATAACCATTACACCACGGGCACCTCCAACAACGATAGTGTATTATCATCATAATGTTACGCTACAAGCACGGATCTCCTTGACCCTCTCTTGCCACCCGTCTCTATCGTCCATCGTTCCCGAGAGGTCTTCCAGACTACATACTGTATCGGTACAAAGCTGTTGCATGTAGGTTCTAGCTGGTCGTCCTGCTTTTGCTCATCCATGTGCAGGGGTCTACAGAAGTTCATCCCTTATGAGTTATCAGTGTCCCGCATGTCTGGTTCATCTAACTTTGATAGTTTTCGTGATGGGTGGTGGGTGGCCATACAGCTACTGTTTTGTGGGATGTTGCCTCCAGGACTTGTTCAATATTGCTCGCAGCATTATTGTGTGTGTGTGTGTGTGTGTGTGTGTGTGTGTGTGTGTGTGTGTGTGTGTGTGTGTGATAGGCGAACTAAATTGGTACGACCGGGCGGGCAAGGTGATCCACAAGGAATTGTGCAAGAAATTGAAGTTTGACCATACGAACAAATGGTATTAGCACAACCCTGAATCTGTCCTAGAGAATGAAACACATAAACTCCTATGGGATTTTGAGTTACAAACGGATCACCTAATATTAGCCAGACGACTAGACCTTAAATTAATCAACAAAATAGAGAGAACTTGCAGAATTGTGGACTTTGCTGTTCATGCGGGCCACAGAGTAAAAATAAAGGAAAGCGAAAAGAGGGATAAGTTCCTGGACCTTCCCGGAGAATTGAAAAAAACTGTGGAACATGAAAGTGACGATTATACCAATTGTAATTTGTGCTCTTGGAACAGTCACCAAAGGATTGGTACAAAGACTGGAGGACTTAGAAATAACGGGACGAGTGGAGACTATACAAACTACAGCATTATTGAGATCAGACAGAATACTGAGAAGACTTCAGGAGACTTGGTGTCACATAAACTCCAGTGAAAGTCTATCAGCTAACGCTGATGTGAAAAACTCTCAATGATTAAAATAATAATAATAATTGTAGGTTACGCTGTGACAGAGATGAAACAGTTAATCATATAATTAGCGAATATAGCAAACTGGCACAAAGGAAATATATGGGTATGCATGACTGAAGAGGAAAAGTGATCCATTGGGAATTGTGCAAGAAATTAAAACGTGAACATGCTGACAAATGTTATATGCACTAAGCAGAATCTGTCCTAGAAAATGAAACGCATAAAATTCTTTGGGACTTTGAGATACAAACAGTTTAGTTTGGTTTTATGGCATATCAACCATTTATGGTTATTCAATGCCAAATCCATTTTATACATATGAACAGTTCTATTCCAAATAATTCTTGCCTAGTCGGCTGGGGCTGTAGAATACACTGAGTGCACCTGTGCAGAGGGGTAAGACCCCCCCTCGCCAATGAGTGTCCTGTATATGACACTAAACAATCTGATGGTGATGTTCCAGTGATGCGGGGGCTTTGGGGAATGCGGAGTAAGCCTTAATTGCCATTACTCCCAGGTCCACTCTGGCCCAGCATGGTAGCACCTGATAGGGCCCTATCTATGGGTTAAATAGAACTATCGGCATATTTGTACTAAATTGAATTGTTTGGATAGCTTGGATAGCTTGAATAGCTTGAAATAGAATTTTTTTTGACAATTAAACCGAACTTACATTTAAACTGCCTGATTATACAAAACTGAAACCGTACTTACATTTAAACTGCGTGCTTATGCTAAACTGAATTATTTGAAATGGAACTGTTTTTTGACATTGAAACTGTACTTACACTAAACTGATTTGTTTAATATAGAACTGTTTTGACATTTTACTGTGTAATGAAAATCTGTACTCACAGTAAATTGAATTAACTGAATTAGAACTGTTTGAATAAACTGAATAGTTTGAAATAGAAATGTTTTTGAAAATTTAACTGTGTACTCATGCTAAACTGGATTGTTTGAAATAGAACTGATTATTTAGATAAAAATGGATTTTGCGTTAAATACCCTACAAAGGTAAATATACCATAAAAACCAACCAACCAACCAACTAATTCAAATTTTTTATTATCATATTCAGAATACTCGTTGGAGGAGTCTTAACATTCTGCAGAGATGCAGTCGGTGTGTGGGCCAGTACCATTGGTATAATGGTTAGAGTGTTCATCAATTACTCGGGGGACGGGGATTCAATCCCGGCTCGAGTCATACCAAAAACTCAAAAAATGGTACTTGATACTTCCTTGCTTAACACTCAGCTATATAAAGTATGGATCAAGGGTAAAGTGGAGTAATCCAAAGGAAGGAATAGCGCCGTCCTTTACTCCTCGGTGTAGTAGCTATTGAAAAGGGAACCTTCGGCTCACCCTTGACTACGGTCGCCAACTTACTTTTATTTTATATATACACGATTTGTGAACGAATAGTTTGTTGGTAACATTTTAAACCAACCAGAACTTATTTGTTTACACACAATTAAATGTTTTCAAGTATTCCTATGTAACACGGATATATCAATTTATTATCAATCATTTATTTGCATACACTTAAATGCTTTCAGAGATCACTATCTAAAAGTAATAGTTTTTATTTGCACACACTTGAAGGATTTCAAATATTGCTATGCAACACTAACAATTCAATTTGTTTGCACATAGTTGAATGGTTAAACAGTTCTTTTTGAGCCATTGATGGAATTTTACTCCTCTCGGTCAGAGTAGACCTTGGAGTAATGGCTATGAAAAGATACTCCACATTCTCCAAAGCTCCAGGACTGAAGCCTCAGTATAAATGGTTTAGAGTCATATCTAGGACACTCGTTGGAGGAGAGGTCTTACTCTTCTGCAGATATGCAGACGGCCTATTCAACAGCCTCAGCCGACTAGGCTTGGTTTTTAGTAACTAATACAATTTAATCCATAGTTAGTATCTTAACTCCAGGTCAGAGTCGACCTGAAAGTAATGGCAATGAAAGACATACTCCCCATTTCCCTGATCTTCAAAAGAGAAGCCTCACCACTGGATGCAGTTTAATATCATACGAAGTCACTTTTTTTTCAGTAAGTTGGTATAACCTTTTTGCAGAAGATAGAGCCAGCATATTCTAAGCTACACCGACAGGATTACTTCACTATGAACTGCATGAGTGTTCTGTCGAAACAAAAGACCTACCAGGAATGATGGATGTTAGGGACGGATGGCAAGAGATATAATGAACTCCGTGCAATCAACTCAACTTGATAATGAGTGCTCCTTAAGATGACTCCTCAAGCTGACGACGAAGCTACAGCCCTTACCACACAGCAGACATTGCTGACAAGAATGTTAGATTGATTATTATCTCGTCAAGAATGCATGTCTCTTAAATTGCGTAACAAAATTTTTGGTATAAATTAAAAATATGTTATTTACCTCAGTGAAACTCTTTTATTATATGAATGCATTGTAAATGATTTTACTCTAGAAATACATTTGGAAGTTTTTACTAAAGAAAAATATCGGAAAGAGTTTAGAATAGATTTGCATTGTAAATGGTTTTACTGTAGAAATACATTTGGAAGTTTTTACAAAAGAAAAATACCGGAAAGAGTTTAGAATAGATTTGCATTGTAAATGGTTTTACTGTAGAAATACATTTGGAAGTTTTTACAAAAGAAAAATACCGGAAAGAGTTTAGAATAGATTTGCATTGTAAATGGTTTTACTGTAGAAATACATTTGGAAGTTTTTACTAAAGAAAAATATTGGAAAGAGTTTAGAATAGATTTGCATTGTAAATGGTTTTACCCTTGAAATAGATTTGAAAGTGTTTTACAATAAAGCTTTATAGGAAAAAGTTTTTGTATAAGATAAGCTGATATTAGAAGAATAGTGCTTCAGTTTACCACAGATTGTCTGAACAGGACTTGTAAATTAAGAGTTTTCCTTTTCCTAGAGCGGTAGCCTACCAAGGCAAGTCGGTTGCGTGTTAGTAAAAGATTTCTCACAGAATTGTGAAATGAAATGTGCACATATTTAGTATCTGTTGTCGCTTATCTCTGTTCATGAGTCGTTAGCCGTTTTTTCTTTCTTTCAACTTAAGACATGTATTTGCCACACTTAATCACACTTGAATACAGATGATTTCTGATAACCTCTTATACAATGTGTTCCTTTGTCTATCGGAAACAAATTCATTCGCTGCGGTGGAAATTTTAAAGTTTGATCAACCTAAGGCGGCAACGATTTTCGTCGTCATAATCTGCCTAGACTTCGTACTTTGAATGTCGATATATCTTATAAAAGTAAATGGCTTTACGAAAAAAATTTTAAAAAAAAGCAGATGATATCCTGTAGAAACTATAACAGACGAAGATCATGCAGATGATCTAGTGCTTCTTGCAAATATACCCGCCCAAGACGAATCCCAACAGTATGACCAAGAGCAATCTGCCTGAGGCATTGGCCTTCACTTTAATGCAAATAAAAAAGAATATTTGTGTTTTAAAAGAGAAGGAGCCATCTTCACTCTGAGTCGCAGACCCCTAAAATTAGTAGATAAGTTAACATACCTTGGTAGTAATATCTCACCAACTGTAAATGATGTTAATATGCGCTTAGTGAAGATATGGACTGCTATCGATAGGCTATCGGTCATATATGGAAGTCTGATCAATCCCATAAAATAAAACGGGATTTTTTTCCAAGCAATCGTGTCGATACTACTGTGCGGATGCACCACATGCATGCTGACAAAACGTTTAAGAAAAAAACTGAACTGAAACTTCTCAAGAATGCTATGAGCTATATTGAACAAATTCTGGCAGCAACACCCGACAAAACAAATACTGTACAACCACTTACCTCCTATCTCACAAATCATTCAACAAAGACAAACAATAGATGCTAGACCCTGCTAGAGAAGCAAGGATGAACTCACAAACGATGTTCTTCTATCAACCACTTTACAGAGACATGTCAATGTTGGCCGACCAGAAAGAATTTATCTCTATCTGCTCTGTATGGACAAATGATGTAGCTTGGAATACCTGCCGGTGGCGATGGATAATAGGGATGGTTGGAGAGAGAGAGAGAGAGAGAGAGAGAGAGAGAGAGAGAGGGAGAGAGAGAGAGAGAAGAAGTCAGGAAAATCCATGCTGTCAGTGTGACTTGATGATGATGATGGCGAGATTCTTTCTGTCTGTGTCTAATTATCATTCAAGTTCTGGGAGTTTTCGCCCGGATAGTACTGGACATCTTTCAATAAAGATCGTGAACGCAAATCTCCACATTTCTATAGCATCTTTCTCAGTATTGGTATTATTTGTACTCATTAGATTTTTCCAACTGTAGTGTCTGGTGCATTCCAGTGTAGATCATGTGACAGCAAGTATCCTCACAATTTCAGCGCTTCCCTTTTTATTGATTTTATTTGGGCTGTCGACTGGATGGCTTGACTTATTATATGCACTTGCTTTTCTTCTTTCTTTCTTTCTTTTTCTTTAATCTCATTCTTTGTTTCTTCACCTCTCGTTTTTCTTTCTTTCTTTCTTTCTTTCTTTTTTAATTTTGTCTTATTTCTCTCGTTCTTTTTTCTAATCTCGTTTTCTTTCTTTCTTTCTTTCTTTCTTTCTTTCTTTCTTTCTTTCTTAATTTTGTCTTATTTCTCTCGTTCTTTTTCCTTTCTTTCTTTCTTTCTTTCTTTCTTTCTTTCTTTCTTTCTTTCTTTCTTTCTTTCTTTCTTTCTTTGTCGTGTTTCCTTCCTTCTAGTTTTCTTTTTTATTTCATTCTTTCTTATTTCATATCTTTTTCTTTCTTTCTTTTTTTCTTTCTTTCTTTAAATGATTTGACATTCCATTCTTTTTGTGACTGAATAGGAAAAAAACCCCCCCCAAAAGCAAAACCGAAACTAAATCAATGCAGACTTGTTTTCTTAAAGTACGCCGTCTTTATAGAAGACTTTACATCCTTTCATGCAGTCATGTTTCGTCCACTTCCCCGTCAATAAAATGTCACCAGAATACCATTCTCAGTTTTCGTATCGGCTGTCACCTGAAAATTCCTTAAGAAAAAACAAAAAGATAAAACGAAACAAAACAACAAAAAAAAACAAAAACAATGCAATAAAAAAACCAAAAAAAAAACCCAACAACAATGCAATAAAAAAACAACAAAAAAAAACAACAACAAAAAAACAATAAAAAACAAGACACTGACACGACAACAAAACGATACTCCGTCCTTTCTATTATACTTTCTTTTGCTATCTCTCTCCCCCTCTTTTTCTTTTAGTCTCTTCCCTTTCCTCCTGATTTATATAATGTTTTAAAAACTTTCTCCCGTTATTTCGACACTAGAGACGCAGGTGATGAAACTATTATTAATAGGGAAATCAAAACCAGCAAAACAGGTTCGAATCTTGCCTGAGGTAGTTAATACACTTCTTGCTGATGCCATTAAGAAAAATAATGGATCCACCTCCAATGCTCTGTTTTATCGTCTATATAAATAAAAAAATATTTAGTTGTTTATAAGCGGTCTAGTGTGTGACTGGGCAAACCACTCTCCCATAACTGCATTATCTGTTCTAGCAGGAGCAGCAAATAGTTCCTTTTCTTATAGTCAAACTTGACAGAAATCAATGAAAAGACAATTTTAGTATTTAAGTAATTCTTCCCAAATATTTGTTTGGTGCGCTCTCGATGTGGGATGCAGAAAGAAAAAAAAAAGAAAAAAAGAAAGAAAGGAAGAAAGAAAAGGGAGAAGGAAAAAGTAAAAGATAACAAAAAGAAAGAAAGAAATCTAGAAAAGATTAGAGGGAATAAAAGAAGAAAGATGGTTAGATAAAAACTGGAGGAGAAAGGAAAACAGACTATCTATCTATCTACCTATCTATCTATGTACTAATCTATTTATCTATCTTTCTTTATATCTATATATGTCTGTCCCTATCTATCTATCTATCTATCTATCTGTCTAGTTTTAAAGAGAACATATTTAAAACGCCCATTTACATCTTGATCTTATATCAATGTCTGATTGTATTATTTCCTTCATCGGTTTTGACTCGGTCAATTTTTTTATCTTCTTTCCTGACTCCCCTCCAGGCGGGAGAGGGTGAGAATTTAAAGTTAGCCCAGAGATAGACGAAGATATGATGAGGCACCTCAGGTGGTGTAATGGTTAACAAGCTAGACTAGCAAACCTATACGAGTGAGTTCGAGTCTCATTGGTTGCGCCATTATATGACCTTGTGCTATATCTTAGCAAAAAAAAAAAAAAAAAAAAAAAAAAAAACTTAGTAAATTACGACCAAGATATGATGTCACATTAAAATTTACCTAAGTTTTCAAGTCGCTAATCCATCCGGCGTCAACCCCATTTTTTAAAACCTCATAATCCTTATTTACCATCAAGCTTTTATAACCTTATTTTTTGTCACCGTCCTTATTCAAACCAACATCTCTATTTCTACACCTTCACATTCTCTTTCCATTTCTTTTTCCTATTCCGTCTCTTCTTTCTCCCCCCCCCTTCTTTTTTCAACGTTCTTATATATACGAGTCTCTCTTTCCATCTCCCTAAAGCATTGGCAGCCACGATCCCACTGTTTTCATTCGACCCCTTTGTGGCCCCCTCGTTTAACGACAAATAAAACAAATCGTGTCATCGTCCCAAACGCACCGATTGCCGTTTTAGTTGTTATCCTACACCCACAGTTTCGTTTTGATGTTCAACTCCCCCGGGTCTGACACTCGATCATTGAAGTCAGACGTCTCTCCTACAAAAGCCCTCCTCTTTCGACACTTCAGCTTTTTAGCTGGGCCGTCTGGCATTCGTGCCGGATGGGTGCTCGAAACCAAGAGCAGACTCGGGGCCGAATAGGCCCCCAGCTTCGGCTGGGCAACCTTCGGGTGGGCGAGCTGCACTTTTGTCCCCTTTGTACGGCACTAGACCAAGCGTCTAGTTTAAGCTGTAAACTGGCATACGTGCCCGGACCCACATTTCGGTTCGTGAAACTGCTTGCCTCATCAGGCTCACATTGCACTAAGTGAGCCGATGAGCAGCACAGACAAGCAGGGTTCGAGTCTCGGCTCGTTCCCGACCTTCCCCTCCCCTTTATCCCCACTTTAATTGGCCTTCGGGCTTTTGACCTTGTGTCAAGTCGTGTCTGGTGGGAGGCAGCGACAAATACATGGCTGTTGGTTATACCTTTTTTATTAATTTGGTAAGGACAAATTTCTTCGTTGAATTTTTGTGATAACTTGTCACATTTTTACTTTTTTCTTCCCAAGCACTTGTAGAGATGAATGAATGAAGATAAAAGATGCTGAAATATTTGGAGCTCTCTTTAACCCCTTACTTACAAGGTAAGATGGTGTCACACCGTATCTAGGGCACAATTTTATACTGCATCTCATGGTGAGACTTCAGTCTTGGGAGTTTGGAGAAAGTGGAGATTCACTCTGACCCGGAGTGGTAGTACTCGTTAGGGTCCCATTTATCGGTAAAATAGAACTGTTCAATCTTTTAAAATAGATTATTATAAATATTAAGTAGAATTATTTGTGTTGAATCGCAATACTTGAAACCACTTAACTGTGTGCAAACAAATGAGCACCAGCTCGTTTAAAAATAATGTTAGCTACAAACTATTTGCTTACAAATTATATATATATATATCATCATCATCATGTCGCGCAGCCTGCGCGGATATCCCTGACCGTCTCTCGCCATCTCTCCCTATCATTCATCGCCTCCGGCAGGTCCTCAGGGTTACATCCCGTGTCCTCACATAGCTGCTGTATGTAAGTTCGTGCTGGTCGTCCCACTCTTGCACATCCATGAGTGGGGGTCCACAGGAGTACATCGCTTATGAGCTCGTCCTTGCTTCTCCAGCAGTGTCCTGCGTGTCTGGTTCGTCGAACTTGTATAGTTTTTGTGATGGGGGGCAACTGTCCGTATAGTTGGAGTCTCGTGGGGTGTTGTCGCCAGGACTTGTTTAATACTGCTCTCAACATTCTTGTGTAATTTCCGTCCAGCCTCTTCTCCAGCCGCTTCGTAAGCGTCCATGTGGTGCATCCATATAGCAGTATCGACACAACCGCTGCTTGGAAGAAACTGCGTTTCATTTTATCAGTTAGGTCCGACTTCCATATGATCGAGAGCCTATCGATAGCTGTCCATGCCTTCGTCAGTCGTGTGTCGATGTCTTTCTCGGTTGATGAGACGCTGCTTCCTAGGTAGGTGAATTTGTCGACTAGTTTCAGAGAGGCTCCGCCTAGTGTGGCAATGTTGCCCGTTTGGTTGTAACACATATATTCGGTTTTGTTTGCATTGACATGGAGGCCAATGCCAGCTGCGGCTCGTTCCAGACTATGCAGTAGTGTCTCTGCTTGATTAGGCGTATTCGCTAGTAACGCCAAATCATCAGCGTAGTCGGCGTCCGTGATTGTTTTTGCGGGGTACCTTTTGCTTCTTCTCTTGGTCAGCTCGAAGCCATTTTCTCTGATTTTGTCGATCGAAGTCCTAAGCACATAGTCTAGACAGATGATAAAGAGGTACGGGGCTAGTGTGTCTCCTTGTAGCACTCCTGCAACAATGTCGAAGTATTCCGTGTCTCCATCTGGTGAACGTACTTTCACTTTGGTGTTTCTGTAGAGAATCATTATCGCTGCTACGGTTTCTTTTGGTAGGCCGTATGCTAGTAGGATTTGCTCCATCTTCCCTCTGTGTATGGAATCGAATGCCTTGGTAAAGTCGACAAATAGTAATGTCGCCTGTAAGTTTTTTGCCCGAACCAAACCAAACCAAACGAAAAAGTCAGATACACCACCTACCAGACTTGACACTGTAACCTGCATCATTTGCATGCTAATCCATCAGATTGGTTGGTTGGTTGGTTTGATTTTATAGCATCTCAACCCTTGTATTTCATTCAATACAAAATTCCACTTTTGCACACACACACACACACACACACACACACACACTATATATATATATATATATATATATATATATATGTGTGTGTGTGTGTGTGTAATTGGAAGAATAACTCAACAGACAATCATTTGTCAATTTATTTATTTATTTATTAAGGAAAACGTGGCATAAATTCTATTATTAATACTGAACTTATCTTGAATTAATTTTTTAGGGTATTATCTGATTTCTATTTAACATTGAAATTTAGTTTTTATTTAATGTCTTAAGATATTTTAAAATATTTTAATTCTGTTCTATTCTAATAACCTTTAAAATTAATAATACTATAATTAATGATTAATCATTAATAATTATATCACTAATAATAAAAAAGTCAACTATTATCAGTATTTTATCCTTATTATTATTATTATTACCGTTATCACATCGTCAACAATACCAATACTATTACTGATACCATAAATTTTATCCTACTTTTGCTATCACTTACAATTTTTCTATTTTTAACCATTATCACATGACTTTAAATCTTTTTTTATGTCGGCATTTGAAAATTAGTTTATTACGTTTATTTAATAGTTGACAAATAAATTTATATCTAATGATACTTATTTTTTCCGCCCGGCAAAAATTAAATATATTGTTTAAGCTTCCAAGAGTAGGAGATTTCTGAATAAATCTCCACTAAATTTGTGGAGTTAGGCTCCTATTGTATAGTGGCTCGTACAACGTGATTTCCGGTATCTCGGAGGAACAAAAGACGTCGTGTTTCTTAAGCACCGTGAATACTGAAAGATCTAGTCAGTAGTAAGACCAACTTCGGACGTAACACCAACAGCGCGAGACTTATAATATTTGTTGGATTGTACCACTTGAATTAATAAATAGTTAACTCTATTCCACTGTGTATCTCTTCCCTACCACGATACAACAGCTCCTATCCCTCAAACTTTAAAACCACCTCGATTGAGCTTTTTTGGCTTCTAAACAAACTGTTGAATATTTCTATTTGACCCATAGATGAGACCCTAATATATACTACCTCTCCGGGTCAAAGTGGACATGGAAGTAATGACAACAAAGGAGAACTCTACATTCTCCAAAGATCCAAGACTAGAACCTCTTCATCAGATGCTTTAGTGTCCCATCAGGACACTCGTTGTGTTAATTTACTAAGCTTTTTGCTTAGATGTAGCACAAGGCCGCATGAATGGGGCACCCAATGAGAATCGAACTCACTCGTGTAGGTTTGCTAGTCTACCTTGCTAACCATTAAACCACCCGAGGTGCCCTCAGGACACTCGTTGTGGGAGTTTTATGACTCTGCAGAGATGCAATCAGCGTATTCTACAGCCCCAGCCGACTGGGCTTTAATACATCAGAAATATGACGATATGATATCCTGAAAATTACCATGGTATTTTCATTGAAGATATGCACAGGTTTTTGCCACAGGTTATTCCAATGCTCAAAAGTGAGCATAACTATGTCGATAGGGCATAGAATAAGCTATTTCCTGCAGAACGGTAAGAACCCCCTTCCTAAAACGAGGTGTCCTGAGTTTGGCACTAAACTGTATCTAATGAAAGTTCTACTTCTAGAGTACTCAGGAGTGTGGAGCACCCCTTTACTGCCATTACTCCCACTTCTACTCTGACCCGGAGTGGTAGAACCTATTTGGGCACCATCTATGAGTCAAACTGATCTGCTCGAAATTTATTCGTTTTTGATAGGACCTTGTGCAAAAAAGAAAAAAAAAATACCCCCAAAACAAAAACAAGCCCCCCAGAAAGAACTAGATAAAGATGTGAATATGAAAACGATGTCCTCGTCTCAAGGCACAAAATAGCCCTGACTGATTGACGGACCGTTAAAAATAATCAATTAATCAATCAATTAATCGAGTTAGGTTTGCCTAATACATCCATTTCGTGTAGGAATAAACACAAGGTCAATTTTTTGAGCGGGATATGAAGGTGTGAATTCAGAGTTTTACTTCTCCTAGACTGATTGCTGTACCGCTTGCATTTTCTAACTGCACTTGTAACTCACTTTTTGTGTTTGAATCTAAGTGACATAATCTCCTCATTAAATGTCAAGACTCTAAAATTAGTAGACCAGTTCATATACCTCGGTAGAAAGATCTCTTCAACTGAATATGATGTAAAAATACGCATAGGTCATCGATCTCTCTGATTAAATAAAACGGGAATACTTCCAAACTACTGCACGGCAGCATCACTTGTGTTACATAGTGACCTTTAACATACCAGTTTGTGAAGATTTAAAAATAAGATGTGCTGCTGTGCCTTATGGTAAACAAGTGACTGCGAAAATGCCACGTGAATTGCATGGGAAGAATTGTGTGGGCGACCGAAAAATGTATAAGACGGAAGTTTTCAGCCCCAGCGGTCAGTCGAGGAGAGCAGTTACCAAAGTAGACAAGTCATACCGTCTGGGCGTTCGCTCGGAGTGGGGCCCGGTGTTCCTCGGGTTGTGAGGCTGCTCGTTGAAAGCTCTACTCTCTCATGAAAGTAGCGCGAAGAAGCAAGGTTTTGAATATATCTATCTCAATGTGGTATAAATTGTAGCTGTGGCCTATTTATCCGTCTCGCTAATGGCTATAGCTATGGGCAGGATACAGTTTTTGTTTCTACATAGTTAAATACGAAAACAGATCTATTTCTAACAATTCAGTTTAGTATAAGTACACAGTTTACATGTCAAATAGGTCTATTTGACCCATAGATAGGACTTTATCTGGTGCTACCACTCCGAGCCAGAGTGAACCTGGGAGCGATGGCAGTAAAGAGGTACTCCGCATTCCCCCAAATTCTAGCATTAATGGAGCCTCACCATCGGATTGTTTAGTATCATATCTAGGACACTCGTTGAAGGAGTCTTACCCCTCTGTAGAGAAGCAGTCGGTGTATTCTACAGCCCCAGCTGACTGGGCAAAATGAGACAGTGAATAAGAATTTTATTTTTGTTGATTGAACTTATTACACATTGAATGGTCTGCAACAATATCTAGTTTAAATGAATAATTTTTCCAAGTTAATCACGATGAAAGGATGCATATCATTTAAAGAACCAATAGAAATGGCAATAATTATCTAAATTATTAATGCTCAATACCGGACATTGGCCTAGGGGTTAGAGTGTTCGCCAATGGCCCGGGAGACCTGGGTTCAATCCCAGGTCGAGTCATACCAAAGACTCAAAAATGGTACTTGATGCCTCCTTGCTTAACACTCAGCATTATAAGGTAAGGATCAAGGGTAAAGTAGAGCAATCCAGGGAAGGAGTAGCGCCCTCCCCTACATATTGGTGTAGTAGCTATTGAAAAGGGAGCCTTCGGGTTACCCTCGACTATGGCCGCCAACTTTACTTTACTTATTAATGCTCATGTGTACATTGAAATCCAGGAAAATTTTTTCATTCCATCCATAGAAAATTGGTTTCGTGATAATGGAGTCATTTCTCAAGGCAATAATACATCTTGTCACAGAGCAAAGGGGATTAAAGTTTTTCGTGAGAAAAGGCATATAAAATCAGTGACATGACCAGCGAACCGTTCTGGTTTAAATCCAATTTATTTTTGAAAAAATGGTCCATGTGAACATTTTATTCACCAGAAGATCTATTAATTGTCATTCGGGAAAGTCGGAACCATTTTGATAAAGAATATTGCTTTGAATTACTGAAACCTATGCCCGGAAGCATTAAGGCTGTCATGATAGCCCCAGGAGGGATAACTTTGCATTTTTTCCTTTTTTTTCTCTCAATAAATTCCTCATTTTTTTATTAGTTTATTCCATATTTTCTTCCACCTGGCTTGGAAAAAAAATGACACCGTTAATCTAAAAAAATTCATCTCGTTTGTTTAACGTATATTTTATGAAGCCAGAATGTTAAGCTATTAAATAAAAAAATGTTTTGCATCTTATCTCTCATTAGTTTTACCGAAAAGAGGAGGTTATATTGTCCAGACTCTGGATAGGTCATACAAGGATAACACACTCTTATTTACTCGAAGGAAAATAACAACCAATGAGTTATGCATGTTAGGCCCAATACACCGTAAAGCACATTCTCATCGAATGTATCGACCTAGCCCATATCAGAAAAACCTTCTATAGTGCAAACAATATGAAGGAACTATTCCAAAACACTGAAATAAATAATGTGATATCATTTCTAAATACAGTGAAGTTATACACAAAAATCTAAAGAAATTTACAATAAGCCCAAATTACTTCTATAAACCCTTTCTTTACTAGACATATTCTAATAAACTGATCCCTTCCCCAACCTGTTTCACAGTTTTTTTTTGTTTTTTTTTCGAGCATGATTCCCAAACATAAACTCCTAATAAAAAAACATCAACAACAAATAACCAACCAATTATCTAAAGTTTATCATTAATTCCTAAGAATTTCTTTTCAGACTTATTTTCTTTAACTTGATTCGGCATTAAATGACCGATGAGGTTGATATGCCGTAATACAAAACATAGTTTTACCGAAAAAAAAAAAAACAATCAAAAAACCAAGAACCAAACTTGTGAACATCCTTTTAGTGTACTAATTCCATCATTTTTGTCTGGGGTAGTATAAAATTTGATTATATTCACGTCCTGGCGCTAGAAATTCGACTGTAGTCGTCCACGGCAATGAAACAGAAATTATAAACTTGTCCAGGTCTGGACAAACATAGAAATTGGCATTGGGTCAATTTTTACCGTAGGGAGGGTCTATCTGCCATGAAACTTAGCGTCTGAGATCCTGGCTTTTATCAGCATCCTGATACTTTTGGGATTAAACATAACTAAGTCACTGCAATGAGCCTGGCCCCCAAAGCTTGTGTTCTTTGTTATTGATATTTTCTAAACAAATACAAATAAAAATAATTAAGAAGATTAACCCGATTCTGGACGGCCAGTCATTTCAAAGACTGAGGAAAATGTTTCAAAACTGAGAATTCCCATTTGATCTGATTGACGTTTGACTGTGAAAAGAATTACTGATGAGTTAGCATTGATTAACTTTGCCCAGTCGGCTGGGGCTGTAGAATACACTGACTGCACCTCTGCAGAGGGGTAGGACCCCCCAATTAGTGTCCTGGATATGACACTAAACAATCTGATGGTGAGGTTCCAGTAATGCTGGGGCTTTGGGGAATACGGAGCACCCCTTCATTGCTATTGCTCCCAGGTCCACTCTGGCCCGGAATGGTATCACCTGAAAGAGCCCTATCTATGGGTTAAATAGAACTAACGGCATACTTATACTAAACTGAATTGTTTGACTAAACTGAATAGCTTGAAATAGAAACGTTTTTGACAATTAAACCGTACTTACACTTAAACTGCATGCTTATGCTAAACTGAATTATTTGAAATGGAACTGTTTTTGAGATTAAAACTGTACTTAGGCTAAACTGAATTGTTAATATAGAACTGTTTTGACATTTAACTGTGTGTAAACAAAACCTGTACTTACACTAAACTGAATTTGCGAAATTAGAAGTACTTGACTAAACTGAATAGCTTGAAATAGAAATGTTTTTCACAATTAAACTATATTCTCATGCTAAACTGAATTGTTTGAAATAGAACTGATTATTTGAATAAAAATGGATTTGACGTTAAATAACCTACATAGGTTGATATGCCATAAAACCCAACTCACAAACCAACATTGATTAACTGACCTTCAACCCGGTTGCCAATCTTTTAAAAATAGGCATCAGTTTTATGACTTTTTAGACACTACCTGTGAACGAGATTTTTGCCCGAAAGAATATTCTTCTGGTACTCTCTTGAACTGAATCTTTATAATTATTTTCTGTTCCGCCCAAATCAGAACTCACCTCTGTAATCGCCATTTGGGAATTGTTATAAACATAAAACGGATAGGGGCGAAACAGGTACTGCTCTCAAAAGTGAGAACAACGTCATAGTTCAGGTGTGTGCGTCTCTTTGCACACGTTTTTGTTTTTCCATATCACTTTCTCTCTCAAGTAGATAGATAGATAAATAGATATGAACAGAAAGCTATTGATTGATAGATAATGAGAAATTGTTAATAAGATGTAAACTACATATCAATTATCCAAAAATAGAACCATTAATTCGCATTCTTTAATCCGAGATAATCCTGTCCTTTTTAAGACAGAGATGATTTTCACGACTTTCTTCATCAGTAAAATGCGAGTTACCATACATAAGATAATCGAGTACAATTTTCTTTTGTAGTTTTTTGTTGTTTTCTTCATGGTTTAATTTCCGTTCTGCTCTTCTCCTAAACTGTTTGCTAGTTATTGCGACAAGAGAATCCAATCATCTCTCCAATTTTACCAATAACCGTAGGGACAAGTGTATTCATATCTTTCCCAAGACCAAATTGAAGGCAAGCAGACTCGTCCACCAATTCCATTTTCCATGCTGATAACCATTATTCTATCCCGGGATCTCTCACATATCAATATTTTTCAACAGGGGTGACGAGATACTCTGGGGTGTCACAATACCCTTGGGTGTCGCAGAGTAATTAGGGGTGCCGCAAAATTTTAAATGGAAACAATGAAATATGAGCTTTGTCAATTTTGATATTTCAATTCTTTAAATCTCGCGCGATGAGAGACTGCACTCGCCTCAAAGCTTCAAATTTCCCTTTAATATCAATTAAAGAGTAAATTAATTCGAATATGACCTGAAATTTTCAGTGTTATTGAATAATCTGGTGAAAAAAATGTTTGACTTGGAAGGCAGTCTCCGAGTTTGTGGTTCTAATCGTCACATTGAAAATATGAGAGAAGAATTTATGTGATGTTAAATTTAAACAGTATTTAGCACTTGAAATGATCCCATCTTGTGTTTACTTCATTCGAAGATCCATTCTTTGTATCATATCATCTATTTAATTTTCCAAGGACGAAAGTTGAGACTTTATTTCGTGTATAAATATAACGAACGTTCGTGAGGCGAATTTAATGTAAGATTAACAGTCTTCGCTTCCAAAAAAAGTTGATAATATTGGTTCGATTTCGGTTTCTTTGCTTAATGGCATATCAATCTTCTTGGGTTATTTAATGCCAAAGCCAACATTGTAGAAGTACAAAAGTGTACTATTTAACCCATAGCTGAGTGGGGTTAAGGAGTTCACACCTTTCCTTTGGGTATTAGTCCAAAAGTGGACATAACATCACGACTTGACGACTATATCGTATTTGGTTGATTCATTTCCTGAGAATGAGAGTTGTAAAGAAGTAAAGAGATCCGACCAAAAATGTTATGAAACAAGTTGGAACCTGTACAGGTTCAAGGAAACTACTTCCAATATTAATTGAAAAGTTAAGGATATGTGTATTTTCAGTCCACAAAACCATTGAGGTTGTTTTTTAACCCAATACTTTGGTGTTATTGAGAGATAAATATAATTTTGATGAGTATGATATAAACTTTAGTTTCATTTTTATGTGCAAAAAAGATTTCAACGAGCTCTATTCAGCACTGTAATGGGTTTCAGCTTACAGTAAAACCTTATTAAGTAAAACACAAGAAAGGCCTCCATGGCGTCGCGCACAGTAAATATAAGTAAAGTAATGTTTGCGACCATAGTCGAGGGCGACTGGAAGGCTTCCTTTCCAATAGCTACAACACCGAGGTGTAGGGGAGGGTGCTACTCCTTTCTCTGGATTGCTCCACTTCACCCTTGATACGTACCTTATAATGCTGAGTGTTAAGCAAGGAGGTATCAAGTACCATTTCTTAAGTCTTTGGTATGACGCAACCTGGGACTGAACTCTGGTCTCCCGGGCCATTGGCGAACAGTCTATCCTTGAAATAAAAATAGTTGCTAGAACCCTGGTTGCTGTTATTTCTGGCACTCCTGTGAAGGTGATTTATTCAACTCTCCATCCATGTTATAGTGAGGAGCCATGTGCTTATTAAGATTCATGCGTAGCTGTCACAAGAAATGCTTGATCCACTCAGTCCTCTCATTTTAGGGTGATTCAGGCGCCAAGCGATAAATTAGACCATCTAAGTAGTTATTGCGTGGAAGGAAGTTCCCTAGGACCAGGTGATCAACTTACTTAGTACGAATGCCTGATTGACCCGCTCGGGAGCAGGTGAGTTGAAGTAGTGGGTCTGACATAACGATCTCTAGAGAACGTTAATAAAAAAGTCAACTTAAATCGAATTCAAGATTTAATTTGACTATAAAAAATATTAACATTTAAATTTTGGTTGTGTTATTGTCATCACTTTGTTTTAAAGATTATATCGTCAAAATCTGTGCCTTCACGTGTTGAACATTGCTGAAGAACCTCACTACAGCACAAGTATTGTCATGATTTTATGAGTCAGTTATTTGGAGCTTACCTTTAAAGACTCGAACTTTCAGGAATCCACAATGAAACTAAACACAAGCAAATAGGTCTGGGGCTCTGATAAAACTTCATAGCTATCAAGATAGCAAACAAAATGGCTCAGGTAATGCTTCTCGAAGACATACTACACATTCAATCTGCATAATTAGCGCCTGGTTATTTTAAATCCGAAAGATCAATCAGCTGGACTCTGTTCGTGTATCTGGATGGATTAAATTTCGATCAGGACATCCCAATTTCTATATCGCTGTTGCCTAGCAATAATACACCTAATCTGGCTAAATAATTTGAGAAATTTTCATCCAGGAGAACTGGCTCGAAAAGACGGTTGCAAGAATGGTCATCAAAATTCAAAGAATTATTTGAACTTTTAAACTTGGAAAGAAATAAAACAAAGATAGAAGACACGGAATGGATTGATTGATAAGTTGATTTTAACGGCTTGGTAACCCGTCCGAGATTATTTTATGTCTAAAGGTTAGGGAATTGCGTACATTGAACGTTTATATTTATCTTTCTTGTATATTTGTTTCTTAAAACGTTTTTGCACAGTTCCTCTCTCCGAATGGAGTACGTTAAATAGATATGAGAACAAATTTATAATATATATATATATATATATATATATATATATATATATATACCGTTCCAGCTTTATTCTGTGATTAAAGAAGGTCGGAGAATGACGCTCAGAGAAGGAAGAAGGTCGTAGAATGTACTGATCAAAACGTTTTGCAAACAATAAAAAAATAAAGGCCTCTAAATTTCCGAAAACTTATGTGAACCTTGTTTAAGATAGGCGCATTTGTGTGCAGACATGTTTAAAAACGTTTTAGTCGGTATCTGCCTCGGGAGGTTATTCTTTTATATAAGGGATGGTAAATTTAATGGGCCAAAAATGGGAGAGTCTTTCTTCTGATTCCATTCCAACCATTTGACTATTTGTCAACCGTCAGATTTAATGAAAAAAGCACAAGAGCTCTTTTTATTGAACTAATAAACTTTACGCATCAGGTCTAAGTGTATTTCTCGTATCTCGCATCACAATAAAACTATTCATCTCGGGTTACTTGAAGAAGAGATGGGCAATATGTCCTGTTTATTTGAGAGGTACTCTTAAGGGCCCAGTACAGTACCCTAAGTATCAATAACATAATCGAACCGATTAACCAACCGACTAATAAGTATAACAAATTCAACACAATTCAACACGACATTCTTTGCTTTTCAAATAGTATTTTTAATTGCCGCTAGGATGGCATGACCGAAGTAGCATATAAAAGTAGACTGCAGAAAAAACAAAGTTTCTCTCTCCTTCCCTCCCTCCCTCCTCTCTATCTCTCTCTCTCTCTCTCTCTCTCTCTCTCTCTCTCTCTCTCTCTCTCTCTCTCTCTGTGTATTTAACTGACATTCTACCAAGTCAGGATGCAACACACGGTCATTTTATAGTGGGAAGTATCATGCACGAATCGAAACATGCGTGTCCGTAAAAAATGCTTGGTCTTTTCAGCATTTTCCTTATTGGTGTGCCTCAGGTGCCAAGCTATAAACTCAGCCCTGCAAAGTAGGTATTGCCTGGGGGAAGGGGAAGGTTCTGTGGGACCAGGTGATTCAGTCCAAGAAACACACCTACCCGGCACGATTGCTAGGCAAGACACGTGGTGCGAAACTCCCCCCTCTCTCTGTCTTTGGTCCTGCCTGGACAATCAGAAGCATGCATAAGTGTGCGTTGTCTTGTTTGACAGTGCCCCTTTTCGTCCCCAACAAACCTCGTGTCATATGGTGCACGATATCATACTAGACGTTAGTCATCACACGACAGTTCAATACTATTAAGGACTAATATCTTATACTAAAAGAACTCTTGAAATTTCTTTCATTCAATTCGACATCAGCCCTTTCTTGTATATCCTGTTATTTATCGATTCGTTCAAGTAAGTTTCCTCAGGCAATAAAATATATTGTCAAATCGACGTGAATTGTTTTATATTGCTTACGCACGAGGAAATAGTAAACTATTATAGATTTCCATTGTTGTAATTGTCCGTAACGTTTTCCTTTCATACTCAAATAATTGTAGCGATGAGTTTTTGTACTCAGATACGTCAAATATACGAAGACAAACCTTCAAGATATCCATACTATAGCCCACTTTACTACAGACGGTGGTACGGAAAAATTCTCGGCACTACCAAGAATAGAATTATGCTTTGTAGTATTTTTATTGAATTTTGATATTTGAAAAGAAAAGTCGACGGTTCTAGAAAAAAACTTTACACTCAATGTGTTTAAGATCAGGAGAAATATGTAGAATAAAATTTACATTTTCATTGCTCTAAGTCATTCCTTTCTTGGTCTACCTTCGATAATAATCTATCTATCTATCTATCTATCTCCCGACTAGCTGTGGCGATAGAATACACCGAGTCCATTTCTGCTCTGGGGTAATAACCCGTCCCTGAGCGAATGTCCTGAATGACGCTAAACTATCTGATGGTTCGACAGCTTTATAGTATCTGAGATACTCCTTCTTTGGGATTATCTCAGGTCAACTCTGATCAAGAGTGGAAGTACCTGTTAGGGTTCCATTTTATGGTCAAATACAGCTATTGTTCTGTGTATAACACACAACTGCTTGCGAGAGTTAGGCACCAGTCCTGGAGCTTTGGGGAATGCAGAGTACTCCTTTATTGCCATTTTAACCTGGAGTGGTAGTACTTGCTAAGGTCTCATCTGTGGTTCAAATAGATCTATTCAACCATTTACTGAACTTGAAATCATTTAACTGTGTGCAAACAAATGATAAATATCAAAATGGATTTTTAGTTTTGGATAGCAATACTTGAAACTATTTAACTGTGTGCTAACAAATGATTAATATTAAAGTGAATTATCAGTGTTGGATAACAGTAATTGAAACCGTTTAACTGTGTGCTAACAAATGAGCTCATCATATATATATATATATATATATATATATATGTTTGTGTGTGTGTGGAGAAGCCTTAGCATTAAATAGCCTTGAATGGTCGATATGAAATAAAACATAACCAAACTAAATCAAAGCCAAACGGCCAACCAACCAACCAAATATTTACCTACGAGAGTCGTTCAAAAGTTCTAAGCCTCACCCCAAAAAGAAGAGCTATAGCTGAAATTTTTGTCTCAACATACTACCACCTCTTATAAAATTAAAAAAAAAAAAAAACTATTTAAGAATTCTGTCTAAATTTCTGTGTAGGTCCTATTTACCCAACCCCTCCGCTCGGGCAGGATATGACACAAGGTCAATTTTTTAAGCGGAGTTTAGCAGGTTTGAATTCAGAGTTTTCCTTCTCTTAGACTAGTTGCCTCACCAAGGCTGAAGAACCCAGTCTGCCCAACTATTTACCCATAGCTGGAGGGAGAATAATTGGATTCATACCTTTCCCAAGGGTATTAGTGCTATGTGAAATGCAATCAGTCTTGTCCAGGAATTGAACTCGTATCGCCGTGTCCATATCCTGTGACGATAACCATTACACCACATTTCTGTGTAGGTGAGGCCCAATTAAAGGTGAGAGGTGCGTGAGAAATCAAAAATCTAGTTGAGGCTTAGAACCTTTTGCAATATTCTCGTATCTATCCCAGTCAGTTCATAGCTATCTAGCAAGTTAGCTACGAGTGCGAGCTGAAAAGATTCTAGACAAAAAAATAAATAAATAAATAAATAAATAATACGATGTCATAACTTCTGTTTATGACTTTTTAACCAATAGCATCCAAGCGCTGCAACACCAATGGATGAATTTTGATGATAGCAATAAAGACTATGTTGAAAAATAAACCTCAGTTAGACACATTCCATGTGAGTATCTTGGTCAGCCAATAAACTTTTCAGCCGGCACTCATATCTATCTATCTATCTATCTATCTTATTTTCTCTTTTGTTTTCGCTTTCCAAACGATAAGACCACCATACTGAATTAAGAGCTTCCAACAGATGTTTTCTTTTCACAGTAAATAAAAATCTAAGCAAGAAACCAGCCATTTTTCAATGTAAATTTTCAGTTAATCTATCTACCATAAAAGAATGTGTGTCAGTAAGAGGAAAAGCAAAAAACTGACTGACATATATAATTTTAAATATATATGTATAGGTATGTATGTTTCAGATATTTGAAACTCAATCAAACGAAGTCGTTGACCCATCCGTAATCCGACTTTTATAATTCTTATTCAAAAGACAAAAATAATTGATATTAGTAAGTGTATTATTTAAACGTAAAACAGCCCACAAAATCCTACGTTTATACAATTGTTCATTCCAATACAAAACATAGGTTAAAATAAAATTTTGTACTACAATTAAATAATGACATTCATTATGTGAGTTTTTCATACGAGCTTTAACTGATGGTCTTTCACAGGATTCTGAGTGACAGCAAGTCTCCCCACGTCTCCAGGACTCTTTTTAGTATTCTAGTCGATCTCAGCAATTCTGAGGTCTGTATGATCTCGATTCTACCTCTGATTTCCAATTCCTTCATTCTATCTTTTAAAAAATCCCTCGCGGACCGTTCCAAGCGCGCAAATTACAATTGGTATCATCATTGTCTTCATATTCCACAGCTTTTTTAGTTCACTGGTAAGGCCGAAGTACTTGTCTCACTCTTCTCTTTCCTTCACTTTCCCTCAGTGGTCTGCCGGAACAGCAAAATCCACAAGATATTCTTTTCTTCTTCTTCTTCTTAATTAATCTGGTCTCATGATTGGGATCATTATTATTTTTATTCACTCATTAGAGTTTTTCACATCAGCTAAAGTTGATAGTCTTTCACTGGAGTTTGATCGACAGCAAGTCTCCTCAAGTCTCTCAGTATTCTGGCCGTTCTCAATAATGTAGTAGTTTGGATGGTCTCCACTCGTCCGCCAACTTCCAAGTCCTCCAATCCCTTTAATAATCCTTTAGTTACTGTTCCAAACGCACCAATTACAATTGGTATAATTGTCACCTGCATGTTCCATAGTTTTTTCAATTCCCTAGCAAAGTCAAGGTATTTATCCTTCTTTTCACTTTCTTTCAGTTTTATTGTGGTCAGCCGGGACAGCAAAGTCGACAATTTTGCAAGTTTTCTTTTTTTTTTTTTGTTGATTATTATTAGGTCTGGTCTTCTGGCCGAGATTAGGTGATCTGTGTGTATGTCAAAGTTCCATAGGAGTTTATGTGTGTTATTTTCTAGGACAGGTGCTGGGTTGTGCATATATCATTTGTTCGTATGGTCAAATTTAAATTTCTTGCACATCTCCCAGTGGATCACCTTGCCGACACAGTCGTGTCTAGTCTTGTATTCCTTCTGTGCTAATTTGCTGCATAATTATGTGATTGATGGTTTCATCTCTGTCACCGCATAGCCTACATTTGCTATTTTGCTGCGTCTCATCTATTCTCGCTTTGATGTGTTTGGTTCTTACGGCGTTGTTTTGTGCTGCTATTAGGAGAGATTCTGTTTCTGTCTTAAAGTTTCCTTTTCTTGGCCACGTCCAGGTTTTGTCGTGTGAGATATTATTATTATTATTATTATTTTACTCCTTTGAGAGTTTTTCACACTAACGTTGTTTTTCTTCCCATTTTTGTTTCTTAGTTCTTTATTATTTACTCTTTAAGAGTTTTTTACATCAGCGTTAGCTGATGGTTTTTCACTTAAGTTTAAGTGACAGCAAGTCTCATTAAGTCTCCAGGACTCTTCTTAGTATTCTGACTATTTTCAACAATGCTGTGGTTTGGAGGGTCTCCACTCGTCCTCCAGCTTCCAAGTCCCCCAATCCCTATATAATAATAATAATAATAATAATAATTATTATTATTATTATTCAACGCAACATCACCACACAAGCGAATTGCTCCGAGAGACGAACCTTCTGACCTCATCGGGCCACACTTAGACTTCCATGGATATTTACTGAACTTCGTTCAGAAAATGTCATATGACTGGGCTACCAAGTAAGGATCGAACCCATTTGAGGAGTTATAATCTTTAAAACGAGTTTGGTAATCATCTTGCCTACGTCAGGTGCCCTATCCTTATTTAATAAACTTAGTACAAAGTGAGGGAGGAGACAAATTTAAAGACAGGCGAATTATAACCTGAAATGTTTTCTATTATACAGTAATATTGACTATTCTATTATTTTCCCCTTGCCGTACATCACTAAGCTAAAAATTCAGGAAATATAATGAAGATTAAATTCATGATATTAAAGATGTTTCGCTCGACGGCAAATTCCCCCAAAATATTTTATGTATACTAATCAGTTCCTTAGAAACCAAAAATGTCTTGTTACAATAATGCTCAATACAGTTTTTAAGGTAAGCTTTTTAACGATTGCTCTATGGTGAGTAGTGACGTATCCTGAAAAAAAAAATGCTCTGATAAACAAATGACACAGTTATGATTATTGCTGGTGGAATTAAAGATAATTAACAATAATTAAGTATTAAATTAAATGCATCACACGATCTCCGAAATGTCTACTGAATTTTATCAACTGTTAGTATTTACAATTAACATTCAAATGCGACATTCAAAACGAAAATTTAGCAAATTTGAAGAAGCTTATCCAATAAGTTTTAACGAGTTGTTATTTCAGGGATAACACCTCGTTTCTTATAACGGATTAGGTTATCCCAAAGAGAGTAAACTAACACAGAATATTCAGTAGGAACAAGAACAAGTCAATAACTATAATAAGACAGTTCACAATACTAACAGGAAACTCATTTCCCTCCCTCGGCTGTACAAGAGTCACAAGCGTTCAAGGAACAAATAGAAAAGCACATACTCTTCTCATGTCTGGAATCTAGAGTATGAAAGTTCTATATGCTCGTTGCTGAGGAGCGAAACACCTACTCTGCTCAGCTCAAAGACCTGTTCGTGAAAGAGGCGGATTCCTCGGTTAACCTTGTCACGTGACCAAAAAGGCCCGTGACGTGGGAGAGTTCATCAAACACTGTGACAATGGAGACCACTCCGTTTAGTCCTCCAACAATACTATCGAACTATTCCCATTCCTGTTTGTATTAATGTATTAGTTATTATAATATCATCTTTCAAGAACTTTGAAAATAAGCCAGGAATTTAATTGAAACTTTTTTAATTGAATATTTACAACAGGCAAAAATTATCTTTTTTTTCGACAAATCCAGTGGAGGTGATTGTTCTGTGAACTTAGTCCTGAAGTATTTATCCAAATTCATTTCATATTAAGTAAATATTTAGTATTTAGTAAATATTTAGTATTTCGTTTTAGCCTCGCGGTTAGAGTGTTTGCCAATGGCCTGGGAGACCAGGGTTCAAAGACATAACAAAGACTCAAAATATGGTACTTGATGCCTCCTTGCTTAACACTCAGCAGTAAAAATATGGATCAAGGGTAAAGTGGGGCAATCAAAGGAAAGGAGTAGCGCCCTTTCCCTTCACCTCGGTGTAGTAGCTATTGAAAAGGGAGCCTTCGGGTCGCCTTCAACTATGGTCGGCAACTTTACTTTATTTCATATTTGGTCGGGGAGTGTCATATCATTTTATTGTTGAATGACATTGAATTTTATTTTGAGTGTGAGATTTTTTTAAAGGCGAATTACTGCTTTTAAGATTAAATGATTTTGATTTTAACGGCACTTCAAACCGTCGAAGGATACTTTTAAGCATAAAAGTTTAGGAATTGCGTTTATAGTACATATACAGGGTGCGATGGGTAAATTGTCCCCATTTTTTATTAATTGTTTTAATTAATTAATTAATTAATTAACGCATGCGCTTTATAAATTTCAGGTTTTGTCTACTGTGCAGCAATTTAGAGTCAGTTAGACACTGTCAGTGAGGAAAGCACCATGATGAAATTCAAGCCTCCAGAACTTAGGATACTGCATGCTGCACTTGTTGGCATTCATGCCAGAGGATCCCATGCGAAGATTTCAGAGTTTTTGGGTTGCGATCGATTCTTATTCGTATTGATGAAAACCAAACACCCAGTCCACATCGTGGTGTTTGGGGTGGTCATTAGTGATCGTGACATTATGCCTACATTTATCTTCCCACATGGCCTAAAACTCAATATGGAGGTCTACATCTTGTGCTAGGAGGAATTAGTGCACCTAGATCGAGAGGGTGACTGCTAGAAGACCCGACGTCTGGCAACAGATCTCTATACCATGCCACACAAGCAGGAGAAGTCAATCTTTGCTGTCAGAAAATGTCTGTGGCATCATCGCAAATATCTGTCCGTCTAGCTACCTAGGTTGCAATTCCATTCATTATTATGTGTTGGGCGCGGTTAAGTGAGAGATCAACAAAACTTCTTGTTATTCTAAATATATAAGGATAAAAGCAGCCTTAACCAATTTGGACGAGCCCAGTCGGGTGAGGCTGTAGTATACACCGACTGCTTCTCTGCATTGGGGTAAGACCCAACCAATGAGTATCCTGGATATGACACTAAACAATCTGATGTTGAGGTTCCAGTAATGCTGAGGTTTTCGGGAATGCAGTTTACTCCTTCATTGCTATCGCTCCCAAGTCCACTTTGGCCTGGAGTGGTAGCACCTGATTGGGTCTTATCTAGGGGTCAAATTGAACTAAACTATGTACTTACGCGAAACTGAATTGTTTGAAATAAAACTGTTTTTGACTTTTAAAGTGTACTTATGCTAAACTGAATTGTTAGAAATAGAAATGTTTTGACATTTGACTGTGCATAAAGAAAAATTATACTTATACTAAACTGAATTGTTTGAAATAGAACTGTTTATATGTCTGAAAATAGATTTGGCATTAATAACCAACAAAGGTTGATGTATAATAAAAACAAATGAAAACAAATCAATTCATACAAGTAGACTGTCAGAAAGGCTTGCGGGAGATTCAGAAGTTTTCATGGTTGAAACCAATAGTGATATCTTTGAATAAATTCAATCAATAGTTTTTCAAGATTTTTTCCCGTAATTTTAGTAAATATATCTGATAAAATGTAAATTCTCTGTTATTTACATTTTTGTGTGATGTATGATGATGGTTTACTCAACACCCCTGTATATCCACATTTTTGTGTCGTTTTTTGAAGTTTCTTGCACACGTTTATACGATATAAAGTATTCTTGTCTCATACAAAGAAATTGTAAATAAATCTATTCGACTCTATGGGACACTAACAGCAACTTTTTGCCTATATATTTTGTTTCTCTTTTGCACACATTCATATAATATAAAAATATTCATATCTTATACAAATAATTTGCAAACAGTTGTATGGTTTCATGTATTCCTATATAATTCTAATAATGATAGGGTTTCAAGTAATTATTTCTATTCAATGATAGACATTTTGTTTGCACACAGTTATATTGTTTCAAGTAATTAATAAATGTTTGTAAACAATTTTAGCTTCAAGTAACTATTTCTAATACAAATAATTTGCAAACGGTTGTATGGTTTCATGTATTTCTATCTAATTCTAATAAGGATATGGTTTCAAGTAATTATTTCTATTTAATAATTGCACACAGTTATATAGTTTCAGGTAACTAATAATAAATGTTTGTAAACAATTTTAGCTTCAATTAACTATTTCTAATACAATTAATTTGCACAACAATATTGTTTCAAGTATTCCCATCTAATCCTAATGATATTTAAACAGATATATCTGACCAATGGGTGGGACCCTAACTGGCACTCACCAATTATGGGCTAGATAGCACCACTGGTTTTCTTTAAAGATTGCTTTGGCATTAAATGACTCACAAAGTTTGATATGCCATTAAACAAAGATACCAAGCCGAACCAACAAGTACAAACACACCGAGTCAGAGTGATTCAAGAAATAATGGCAATGAAGAGGTACTTCACACTCCTCAGGGCTGCAGACGTGGAGCCTCACCATTCGATGCAGCTTTGTGTCATACTCAGGACACAGAAAACTTTCCTTCCCATTTTCATAACTTTTCAAAGAAATTCAACTGATACACAATTGTTTCCCGAAAACTTTCCCTTTGGATTTAAGAAATCCTAAGGGAAACCTTTCTAACAATCGTGATTTAGAAATTAAAAACAAAATACCCGAACCAATTATAAAGTAAAGGAAAACTTTCCTTCTGTATCAAAGGGTCAACATAGTCTTATTTCTTTTTGTACTAGATTTGTGTTCGTTGATTAAATTGCCAAGAAATCTAGTTAACTGTTATTTCATGGCAAACCGTCACAGCAGGAACATTTCCACTCTCAAAAAAATATTATCAAAGAAGACAGGGCACTACATCACCTGTCCATAAACATTAATATTAGTTTGTCAATTTTTGTTAATGATTTGTATATTTCAGTTTGAAAACGACTGCCATAAGCAAAAATATTTAAATAAGTCATGTCAGAAAAAGATGTTTGGTATTTAAAACTTGCCCTAGCGAGTGCAGGACTCTAAATATTGATGACGTCTTCATGACGTCGGAACTCTCTGCTCTAAATAGAAACGTATGTCTTATTATTTAACCATAATAACTTTTTTAAATTCCTGTTTTTTCCTTCTTTGTTATCCACCGTGTTTCTTCTCATTATCACAACAAAAAAGAAGAATATACTCTATGAATTTTGAAGGTTTGTGAATCGGAAATAAAAAATCAGTATTAGAGGAGACTTGAACCAGCATTTGGTATTCTAAAAGTACGTCTAACATGGACATTACTTTATTTAATTTGGACAGAGAAGTTTATTGTTAGATTGAGCCAATCATGATTCACACTACTTGCTTTTTTAGTCGCAGAGTACATCGACCTAAAATATTGTGATAAAAGAAAAAAGTAAAAAAGGCATTACCAATCAGTCGGTGAGGCGTTGAATATGCTGACGGTATTCTCTGCAGAGGAGTAAAACCCTTCGTCGTAAAAAAGGGTGTCCTAGACGCGATTCCATTCTAGGCAAAAAATAACCCAATACAGGTTAACATGCCGTTAAAATAAATCAACCAGTCAATCAATCAATCGGCCTTAAAATGTTCTGACTGTATCTCCTGCATATCAACTCCTTTAAAACTTCTTTAAAAAATCCAGAAAGATTTTTTCATATTAAAAACTATCAAAAAATTGCTTCTTTTTTCCACGAAGACTTTTTCTTTTGAAAATGATAAAAGATCGAAACTAGTTGAGAACCTTAAAAAAACAAATTTCATAAAAGTAATATCCTGTCTGATCACTTTGTTAATCTTTATATATAATAAAATTGCTAAGTATGTTAACGGTCGTAAATTTCTCACAAGACTCCAGTTAGCTGTTTGCTCCCTATATATATATATATATATATATATAGAGAGAGAGAGAGAGATAGGGAGAGAGAGAGTTTGTGTTCTACTATCTTTTTTTTGACAAATAACAATGGTGGAATCGTGGCTTGCATTTTCTTAACTCAATGGCGGAACTGGAACTTCCGGTTTCTTAAAACTTATAAACCAAGTTACAATATTCCTCCTCATTCTGCATTAAACATAAAAAAAGACTACTGTCTAGATACCTGTCCTGGTAATAGGAACGTCCATAGATTCCTCTGAGGAACCCTTTGAAAGAAATCTCATTAAGAGGTGAAAGTGTTAACCCACTTTCTATGATAATCACATCATAATCATTATCATCAACAGTTACTGTTTTCCGACTTCCTACCAAGTCGGAATTGATACGAGATCATTTTGATGTGGTGAGGGCCATGCACAAATTGAATTATGCGGGGCACTTTAAAACTGCCTCGGGCACCAAGCAATAAACAGAGACAAGCTGAACAGATACTATCTAGGACCCCTGGAACCAAGTGATCAGCTTGAAAACTACCCGGTTCGAATGTTAGGCTAGCCATGAGCCTTCAGTTGGTATATTTTCTGTAGGCCCCTTTACAGGAGATTTCTTTGCGCTGAGTCTAGGATTGTGTCATTTCAGTGTGGGGTCTGGTTTTGTGGTGTGTGTACACTACCTCTTCGTCTCCTTGTAAGCCTTGGCTCCCAACTTAGCATTTTTGAGTTTTTGAATCATCCCATCCTCGTCGCCAAAATGTCACAATTTCTCGGGAAGGTAACTGCAATAGATTCAATACAAGCCTCTTATCTAATTTTTCCTCCCGTGAGAGACTCATACCAACTTTTTATTGACAAATAACAATGGTGTAACCTAAACTTCTCACACGAAGGAATATATATACATACACTCGCCACTATATAAATCAAAGCCAACACCACCATCAACCATTATAAATTCTTGAAGAAAGTGAAAAAAAAAACACGTGTTGAAGAAAAATACATAACTTAAAAAACAAATCTCCGTGTGGACCAATTAATCCGAATCACAACATCGTGGGGGTATTGGTTAAATATCGAGATAGATAGATAGATAGGCAGGAAGAGAGAAGTTATGAGAGAATAAACAGAATGAAATGCATATTGGCATATATATATATATATATATGTGTGTGTGTGTGTGTGTGTGTGTGTGTGTCAGTGTGTGTGTATGTGTCTGTGTGTCTGTGTCAGATATACATAGGTTGACAGTGCTTTTTCCTCTAGATAGGCAACAAATCCAGAAAGACAAGCTTCTTCAGCCTTGTTTTCATCAAGCTTGTTCCTGTCACTTCTGCGATAACATTACTGCCCGGCTTTATCGGCTTTTATGCATAATTGCACAAAATCGGTGTCGTAAAGAAAGCAGAATCTCTGCATGGGAAACTGTCGGTCTGCCGTATAATTATGCCTAGGTGAACGTCTCGATTCAAGGGCCGATCAAATGTCTGTCAAAGCTGGCAGGTGTCAATATATATATATTGAATAAAACGTAGATCTACAAATTGAAAAAAAAAATATTTCTTTAGATAAACTGAAAAGTTTGAAGAAAAAGTGAAGCTACAAAGTATTTTCCTGTGAGAAAAAACAATACCAGTTTGGGCAAAAATATTCTTCAATATTTACATTACAAGAAAGAAAAGTTAATCCATTCAAAGTAGCAGTTTGCATTGTCTAAATCTAGTTAATATATTTTTTGTGTGTAAAGGATCTTTGCGTGAGTTGTTCACTATGTAGGAGAGAAAGTATATTCATGATGTAATATATATGCGGATGCTACAAAAAATTCATTGGCGAGCGAAGACTGAAATGGTATTACGAGCAAATCTAAATAAACAAACTGCTTTCGTTTAATTTAAAATAATTCAGTGATGTTGAAATTAAATTCATTCGTGAAGGAAGTGAATATTAGATTTTCACCCAAGAAAAATAAAGTCGAAAGTTCTGAGAATATTAAGAAAACGATTCAATAAATCTAGCGAAGATTCATCTATTTCATTGCTTATTTATAAAATTGAAGTAAGCTTGAAATTGGATTAGAAATGTTGATAAATTATCTATTATTCTAATTGGTTAAAGATTGTATTTTAACAATCTTGGAGGGAAAATTTTCTTTTATTATTTTGGGTTTCTCTCCTTCAAATTTTTCGCGGTAAGTCATCTGCGAAATCTTAAAGAAATTTTAAAAGGGGCGCGTAAGCAGCGATTGGTCAATAAATACAAAAATACAGTTAAAAATAACAGCTTCACAAGTCTACTTTTGCACTAAAATCAATATTTCTATAGTTAGGAAATCAGTTTATTTTCCACACACACACACACACACACACACACACACACACATATATATATATATATATATATATATATATATATATATATATATATATATATATATGCTGTTGGTATTATGCATTCCCCAGAGATATAAGGCTTCAAAATATCGGGGAGACATAAATGGAAAAAAAATATCATGATGCCAAAGGATTCAAAATAATTTTCCAATTTAATGCTTGTATAAAAACTATAAAAGATCACTTTTCTGAATGCAATATCATAATAATATTTTAATACTACACGAGTATTTTATGGTCATATAAAATAAGTTTGTTATTAAATATATCTAATTATGATATATTCTATTGTGTTATGATATTATTGGTGTTATATAATGTTTATATTATGAAAATATAAATAAAATATTTGTTATAATATTAAAAGTATTGAAACTATAAAAGATCACCAGACTGAATGTTATATAATATCTTATTTTAAGATTACATTTTAAATATGTTATCATAATTTTATTTAAGTATGTTATTGCATCACCCTATATTATATCATATATCATATTATATTGTATCGTATTGATATGTATTGCATTGAATTATTAGCCTAGTGGGTAGAAGGTTCACCAATAGCCTGGGAGATGGGGGTTAAATCCGAGGTTAAATCATACCAAAGACACAAAAGATGGTTCTTGACACCCCCTTGGTTAGCATTCAGTATTATAAGTTACTGATCATGGGTAAAGTGGAGCAATCCAGGGAAAGGAGTTGCACACTCCCCTACACCTCGGTGTTGTTGCTATTGAAAAAAGAGGCTTTGGGGTTACCCTCGACTACGGTCGCCAACTTTACTTTATATTATATTATATTATATTATACTAAATTATATTATATTACATCATATTAAAAGCATATTACATTACCACAAAATTATTATATTATATCATATTATATTATATTATATTATATTTCAGTGTATCTTATTATATTATATGGTATCATATTGCACTATATTAAAAGCATGATATTTCAAGAGTACAATATTATATTATATTATATTATATTATATTAAAAGCTTGTTATTATGATATATCATAAATATTATATTATATTATATTATATTATATTATATTTCAGTGCATCTTATTATATTATATCGTATTATATTGCATTATATTAAAAGCATGATATTTCAAGAGTACAATATTATATTATATTATATTATATTTCAGTGCATCTTATTATATTATATCGTATTATATTGCATTATATTAAAAGCATGATATTTCAAGAGTACAATATTATATTATATTATATTATATTATATTATATTTCAGTGCATCTTATTATATTATATCGTATTATATTGCATTATATTAAAAGCATGATATTTCAAGAGTACAATATTATATTATATTATATTATATTATATTTCAGTGCATCTTATTATATTATATCGTATTATATTGCATTATATTAAAAGCATGATATTTCAAGAGTACAATATTATATTATATTATAATATATTATATTATATTATAATTTATTATATTATATTACAGAGCATTGCAGTGAATTATATCATATTATATCATATTATATTATATTATATTATATTATATTATATTATATTATATTATATTAAAAGCTTGTTATTATGATATATCATAAATATTATATTATATTATATCATATCAGATTAGGTTAGATTAGATTAAATTAAATTTTGTTTTGTTATATTATATTATATCATAATATTATATAAGTGTGAAAACTAAGAATGATCACCTGACAGAACATTACATGATTTCCGTGTCATATTCGTAGTATTTTGGCCTAATGAGTAGAGTGTTCACCAATGATTCGGGAGACCACGGTTCAATCCCAGGTCGAGTCATACCAAAAACTCAAAAATGTTACTTAATGCCACCTTGCTTAACACTCAGCATTAATGGGTTAGGATCAAGAGTAAAATGGGTCCATCCAGGAATGGAGTAGCGCCCTTCCCCACACCACTGTGTAGTAACTATTGAAAAGGGAGCCTCCGGGTCGCCCTCGACTAAGGTCGCCAACTTAACTTTAGTTATTCGTCTTTTGTGATGTTTTTCACTCAAACGAAACACAATAAGCCTAATATTTTGGGCTGAGCTTTATAATACGTTTTGATCCCAATATATCAAGCTGAGCACCATCTAAGTATTCATTTTAAATTCAATATTTCAAGGTCATCTTCATATATTCTTTATATATATATAAAGTTAAGTAAGTTAGCGACCATAGTCGAGGGTGACCCGAAGGCTTCCTTTTCGATAGCTACTACACCAAGGTGTAGGGGAGGGCGCTACTCCATTCCCAGGATTGCTCCACTTTACCCTTGAACCGTACCTTAAGCAAGGTGGTATCAAGTTCCATTTTTAAAGTCTTTGGTATGACTCGACCTGGGATTGAACCCAGGTCTCCCGGGCAATTGGCGAACACTCTAACCGCTGGGCCAATGTCCCGGTTTATATATATATATAAGCAAGCAATTTTTTTTTTTACATCCACTAAAACATTATTTTTTAATTTCATATTCTTAAGTTTCTCATTAAAATACATCACCTGAGTTAATTTCAGACAAATGTGCGCATTAGTAATATATTAACTAGCCATTTTACAAGTATCCAAATACTTTCATTCTACTACGTCAAAATGACGTCAGAGTCTTATGCTCTAAACAAAAATGTCTGCTTGTTAGAGTGTTAAACAACACGAATTCATTAGGATGAAGTGTTGTTTAATAGCTTGTGGCGTCGTGTCTAGTTTTATTTTTGATGTTATGATTAGAACGAAGGGAAAATATGTTTCGAAACTGGTATCAGAAGCAAAGTATTTGGAGACAAAGACTGTTTGTAAAACAGTTGTATGAAAATGAACACCGCTCTCGAACTGAAGGAGCCGAAAAAGTAGTGATGTGAAATCATACTTCTGTTTTATTTATAAGCTGCCTACGTGGTGTACAGTTGATATTGTCAAAATTTCGGTCGGCAATTTAATTGTATATTACTCATTGACTCAAAAGATAATGGCCCAGTCAGCTGGGGCTGTAGAATACACCGACTGCATCTCTGCAGCGGGGTAAGACTCTTCCAACTAGTGTCCTGGATATGACACTAAACAATCAGATGGTGGGGTTCCAGTAACGGTGGAGCTTTGGGGAATGTGGAATATCCCTTTATTACCATTGCTTGCAGGTCCTCTCTGGCCTGGAGTGGTTGCACCTGATTGGGTCCTATCTATGGGTCAAGTAGAACTAAACTATGTAATCATGCTAAACTGAATTGTTTGAAATTAACTGTTTTCAGATTTAACTGTGTGTTTAAACTGCACACTTCTGCTAAACTGAACTGTTTGAAGTAGAACTGTTTTGACATTTGACTGTGTGTGAACAAAAAACTGTACTTCTGGTAAACTGAATTACTCATGGTAAACTGAATTACTACAAATGACTTAATTCGGCGTTAAAAGACCCGAAAGGGTTGATATGCTATAAAATAAAACAACCAATCAATCAAAGGATGAGCGGATGAGTTTCTGTTGCGTTATGGTTAAAGTACTAAACTGCAGCTTCGAAGTAAGCGAGTTAGAACTCCAGTCGTACTATTACATTCACTTTTGGACTAATACCCTTGGGGAAAGTATGAACCACCTTCCCTCCAGTCATGGTTTAAATAACATAAATATTAATAATAATGATAATAGTAAATATGTGTTCGTCTACAAGGATCTCTTATCCTTTTCTCCATTTTTACGAAGGTTTATATTCCACTAAAGAAAGTCAAAGGACAATCGTTTTTATCTTCTCTTGATGTTATCTTAATAAGAAATAAGAAAAGGAATCATTGATAAAAAGAACTGAACGAAGGAGAATAACTGAAGTTTACCGAGAAACTTGAACAACGACCAATATTTTAGAGGTGGTGAACTTGCTTATTAGGCAAACGATACTAAAAAATGAATAAAGATAATTTAAGCTAAATGAATGAGAGAAATAATTATCTAATTCCCTCTGGTGTGAAATAAGGTAAGGTTGGTTATTTAATGCCAAATCCATTTTTATGCAAATAGTTCTATTTCAAAAAATACATTTTAGCATGAGTACACAGTTTGATTGTCAAAAACATTTCTATTTCAAACTATTCAGTTTATTCAAACAGTTCTAATTCAGCTAATTCAGTTTAGTATAAGTATAGATTTTCTTTACACACAGTTAGATGTCAAAACAGTTCTATATAAAACAATTCAGTTTTGTCTAAGTAGAGTCTCAGTGTCAAAAACAGTTCCATTTCAAACAATTCAGTTTAGCTTAAGCACGCAGTTTAAATGTAAGGACAGTTTAATTGTCAAGAACACTTCTATTTCAAATTATTCAGTTTAGTCAAACAGTTCTAATTCTAACAATTCAGTTTAGCATAAGTACGCTGTTTGTTCTATCAGGTGCTAACACTCCGGACCAGAGCAGACGTGGGAGTAATGGTAATGAAAGGGTGCACCGCATTCCCGAAAGCTCCAACATCACTGGAATCTCACCATCAGATTGTTTAGTCTTATATCCAGGACACTCATGAGGGGGCCTTACCCTTCTACAGAGGTGCAGTCAGTGTATTCTACAGTCCCAGCCGAGTGGGCAAGGAATAAGGTTAGGAGAAAAGAGAAACAATGGAAGGAATAAAACTGCCAAAAGAGGAAAATATTAGGATACTTGGAGAAAAGCATAATTGCATGTACTTGGGAATAGTGGAAGTGGACACTATCAAAAAACAGAAATAAAAAAAAAAAAAAGAAAGAAAAGAATATCTTAGAAGAACAAGAAATCTTCTTTGAACGAAGCTCTGCGGCAGAAATCTCATGAAAGAAATAATCACCTGGGCAGTCCCTCTTGTAAGATACCCTGGACAATTTTTAAAATGAATAAAGGAAAAACTTAGACAAATGGACCAAATGAGAATGAAATTGATGACGATAAACAATGCCTTTCACTAAAGAGATTGCATAAAATGAATATATGTTAAAAAAGTGGGGGAAGAAGATTCATTAACTTTTAGAATTCCGTTGATGTAGCCATTTGAGGGCTCAAGAAATATACTAAAAAGTGTAAATAAAAACTAATTACAGCAGTCAGTAACGCCATTAACAACAGAAAAGCTAATTCATAAACAAAAAATCTTAAAAATAGGAATAAGAAAAACCAGCTGTATAGATATTTCAAGCGACAAACTTGGGAGATCGCGTACGAAAAGACCAGGATATGCCCGAGTAAAGAAAGGCTCAAGCGACATGTTTAGGAGATCGCGTACGAGAAGACCCGGACATGAACGAGTAAATAAAGAGACAAACTGAATCTCTTTTTATAGCAGCATAAAATAACGTCATTTGGACCAATTATAATAAAGCGAAGACTAATAATACGCAATAGAAGCCTAGGTCATGTGGAGAAAAGGATGAAACGGCTAATCCCATAAGTGAATGCAGGAAGCTAGCAGAAAAAGAATAAAAGACGAGGGACTCTGGGGGTGGGGGTGGTGAGATCCATTGGGAATTGTGCAAGAAATGAAGAATTTGACAATACAACAAAATAGTATATACAGAAAACAGAATCCATCTCAGAGAATGAGATGAATAAAATTATCTGGGATTTTGAGATATATATGGATCACTAACTCTTTACCAAAAGACCAGATCTAGAGTTAATTCAAAAAGAACATATCATCTAGTAGATTTTGTCGTTGCGGTGGATGACCGAGGGAAAACAAAAAGAAAGCGAAAACATAGACAAATACTTGGACCCTACTAGAGAACATGAGGGTAACGGGAGGACCAGTTGTAGTTGATGCACTTTCAACTGTCTCCAAAGGATTGGAACTAGAAGAACTGGGAATCATCAGAATACGAGACCATCCAGGCCGCAGCATTGTTAAGATCGACAAGAATACTCAGGAGAGTCTTGTTGACGAGAGGAAACTTGCTGTCACTCAGACTCCAGTGAACAATCATCACTTAAATTTGGTGTGAAGAACTCACAAGCTGTGAAATAACAAATCAGCAGCTAAGTAAACGCATACAAGAATATCTGATTAACAGAATTTCCAAAAAACAGAATATCCGAATAACAGAATATCTGAATAATAGAATAGCCAAATATCAATATAACAGAATAACAGAATATCCGAATTACAGAATATTCAAATTATGGAATATCCAAATAACAGAATATCCGAATGTCAGAATATTCGAATAGATGAGTCAAAAGAAAACTACCCTGATCCAGTAACCAGTAACCCCAACGAAAAGTAAAAATAGCAAGCAATTGCAGACCGATAACGTGTTCACCTTTAATGGTTAGCAGGTTGTTTTGTTTTACTGCGTATCAACCCCTTTTCCTTGGGAAAGATATGAATCCAATTATTCTCCCTCCAGCTATGGGTAAATAGTAGGGCAGACTAGTTTCTTCAGCCTTGGCGAGGCAAGTAGTCTAGGAGAAGGAAAACTCTGAATTCAAACCTGTTAAACTCCGCTTAAAAAAACTGACCTTGTGTCCTATCCTGCCCGAGTGGAGGGGTTGGGTAAATATGGTATCGACCCTTTTTCGGATAATTTAACACCGAATCAAATTTCAAACAATTCAGTTTAGTATACGTATAGTTTCTTTTACAAACAGTTAAATGTCAAAACAGTTCAGTTAAAAGTAAAAACAATTCAGTTAAAAGTCAAAACAGTTCTATTTCAAACAATTCAGTTTAGCGTAAGTACACAGTTTATTTCCATTTAAAAACAGTTCTACTTCAAACAGTTCAGTTTAGATTAAGTACACAGTTTCAATGTCAAAAACAGTCCTATTTCAAACAATTCAGTTAAACATCAGTACACAGTTTGGTTTTATATAACCCATAGATAAGACCCTATCAGGTGCTATCACTCCCGACCAGAGTTGGCCTGGGAGCGATGGTAATAAAGCGGTACTCCGCATTCCCCAAAGCTCCAGAATTACAGAAGCATAACCATCAGATTGTTTAGTGTCATATCCAGGACACTCCTTCGGTAGAAGTCTTACCCTTCTGCAGAGAAGCAGTCGGTGTATGTTTACCTATTATGTGGCAAATCTTAACTATATAGATAAGAGAAGAATGTGATGAACTATTTCCGGAAGAACAGAATTGATTCAAGTTATTCCTCTGTGAAGTATCCAAGTATGATGTCAAGTTGACCAATAATAATTTCCTTTGTTGGATTATCTATGATTTTAGGATTTCCAAATAGATTCTTTTAGTATTCTTTCCACTTCAGACGTATTTTTTCTTGACAAGCAGCTTTTAACTTTGATCTCGATGTGCTTTTCCTTCCACTAACTTCATATATTATCTGCCATGCTAATGGAGATTGTTTCTCCTCAACTGAATCTTTAATTTTGTACCTTGGATATATCCATCCCTGTCGACTTGGGCTGTAGAATACGCCGACTGCTTCTCTGCGGAGGGGTAAGACCCTCTCCAATGAGTTGGTCGTGACCCATACTACATCAGGACAGGATCCTAGTGGCGGAGCAGTCCTTGGCCCGGCAACTGAGTGTTCAAGTGACTTGAAACATTCCATTAAGACCCTTACTGTGTTTGACGGGCGATTGGACTGGCCCGATCCGATCAATCGGTTTCTCGCCTCAGCTCTAGCACCTACATGTTCCGACCGGATTCGTCAATCTGCACTTGTGGCAACTCTCAACTCTTCTTATGCTACAAAGCGATGGTTGAAGGCCAATTGCATTGAGAGAATAGGATTCGGACCTCTGCTAAATTACATGGTAATAAGCAACGTCTATTGAAAACCTGAAATAGGCAAGGACTCAAAACCCTACTCCGAACTTAAGAATACTGGCACTGAATCTCCGTCCGAGGCAAATTGGTTTCCCCTGGGTAACTCCATGGTAGATAGTGAAGCACAGGACAGCGAAAACATTTACGAGACATAAGGTTAATTCAACTAAACTAAACAAACAAAACAAAACAAACGAAACCTCTCAGAATCTGTTTCAGAGAATGAAAAAATTCGAAAAGATTTTCCACGATAAATAGTGATAGGAGACGTTCGTGGTGTAATGACTACAGTTGTGGGAAGTGAACATGGTAACTTGAGTTCAAATCCTGAACGAGACCGCTTTTAATATAACACTAATACCTTCGGGAAAAGTATGACTTCATGCCGTCATCAAAAAGACACAGAAAATAATAAATATGAAGGTTACTACTTCTGGAAGCTGTTACTAAAATCCAACAGATCCGATTATTGTAATTGTTGTTGATTTGCTTCTCTCAACCTCAGCTGATCCCTTCCTCATTCAGTAATCTGCTCTAATCAATTGTTTTGATTTAAAGAAAAATTGAGGAGCTAGTGGTGCAACGCTTATCGCAGTAGGAAATGAAGATGGTGACTCGCGTTCAAACCTTAGACAAGGCGTTTTGCATTTTACAAAGTATTTGACAAAGGTACCCATTCAATTATTCTCTTTCCAGATATATGGGTAAATAGTAGGGAAGACTAGGCATACCAATCTTAGTAAGGCAACCAGTCTTGGAGAATGAAAACTCTTTATTCAAACATGTTAAACTCAGTTAAAAGATAAAGCATCTTGCTCGTGTAGAGGTGTAGGTATATATATTGATAGAATCTTTGGAGTACATACCTCTATCTAAACTGTCACATTTCCCAAAAGAAAAAACTTTTTTGGCGAAGCAAAAAATCTTACCATGAAAAAACAAAAAAGAGTCAGAGTACTAGTTGAAGTAGAACCGAAGAATCATACCGAAAATTTACTAAAAATTCTCCAACTTAAGATGTAAAGCATACCCACATGATAGACTCAAGGGAGTTATAAGAAGCAGAGAATCATCCTTGGCAACATTATAGGATATATAAACAACCCTAAGAAAGCAAGGGGTCACGGACTACAAAAGGGATTCGAAGGGGTGGTGAAGAAATAGAAACTCACATACATTCTAACATTCAATCAAGTGGTAATATCAAAGGAAGTTAAAATAGGATACTATCTTGAATAAGTACAGCAGTATATCCCCGCACTCTTGAGTTGCTTTGAATGTAATAAATACGGATACCACAAGAAAAGCTACAGAAGACCCCTGATATGTCAAGGTATGGCCATATGGGCGTGAACCACATGGAAGAAAATTGTCCCAATGAAACCACATGCTCAAACTGTCAGGTAGATTAACCTGCTTTCTCGAGGTCTTGTGGAGTACACAAAAGGGAAAGGGAAATACTGGTAGTAAATTATAAGAGAAATATAGCTTTTTTGAAGCCAAGAGGATAGTAAAGTCCAACATAGGGGACAAACACTTAAGCCACTGTCGAACGGAGGACAAAACCAATCAGAAACGGCAATCAATCAGTCAATTACAGAGCTCTCGACAGGAAGTTAATCCAATCGAAAAAAAAGAAACGATTGGCCAAAGTTTCAGGAGCAGCTGAAAAACTTGTACGCCCTCGAAATTCATCAAACAGAACAAAAGAGGGATTTCGGACTATTGACTTCATCTTTATTATCATTTCCACAACGTCTCGGCTGATATGGGGTCGCCTGTCCAGCAGAACACATAGCGTAACGGTTATAGGCGTTGGTACCCTAAACCTCTAAGGAGACAATCATCTGGAGGTTACAGGTTCAATCCTGACTGAAGGCGAGTAACAATACAGCAATACTTAACACTTGTACCCGGTTATGGCTAAGGAATCAGAATAGGCGACTCCCGTGGATTCAATAAACGACGCAGTTCGAACTTCCGTGTAGGTTCCCGAGTTCGACAAACACCTGAAGAAGGGTGGAGGACATATCGGCCGAAATTTTGTGGAAAAAACAATAAGGATAAAGACAATTGTCTGGAAACCCTTAATGATAAAAATCATCAAGCTTTGTCTCAGAAATTTAGACATGTAAACTAAAAGAGCTAACCCAAAAACAAAGAAAAAAATCCAATGAAATAATCTAAGAAAATACATGCACAAAATAAACCGCTTAAACCTAAACCAATCCTTAAAAAATACAAAATCTCTGACAAAATAAAGGTCACATAGATCTCCAATCTGTTCTCCGAAATATTATCAAAGACAGACTAACACACTCATCTCCCAAAAGGCGAGAACCTATTAAACTAGAACTAGAAAAAAAACCATATCAATACCGAAGTGAACAATGAAAAACCAAAAAACACATTCAGACTGTCCACAACCAAACTCGAAAGAGACCCCCTCAACATTAAGAATAAAATCGTCAAACATTGATGACCAATGCAACATTCAGAGATCAACCAAATCTCTAAATAGATCCTATTGCGTTGAAAGTGTAGATATTGAAACTGACAACATAAGTGCAAACCTCAATCTATCAGATACATATAAAATATATCTGAAAAGCAAATGGTATTTACATATATATAGTTTTTTTTAAATCTTTTATAGTGGTTAAAGAAAAGCATTACGATAAGAAATTTTCTATTGACGATGAACTTTCTTTTGTAGCTGTTATAATTTTTTATCAAAACTATTAATGTTTCCCAAACTATTAGTTTCAGCGGTCGACAAAGAAAAAAAAAAGATTCAGTATAAAATAACGGAACAAGCGTGGGCATGCCAGAAAAGAAAAAGAAAAAAAATGAAATATATAAATGTCTACACAAATAATAACCATACCTAACATAGAAGAAATAAAACAAAAACGTCTCCGGCATAAAATAACCAAGGGTTGACAGCTCTCTCTCTCTCTCTCTCTATATATATATATATATATATATATATATATGTACACTTACACACATATATAGATATATATATGCACTACTTGGACGCTAACTAAACGACTGGAGAAAAAGATAGACGGCAATTACACAAAAATGCTGCGAGCGATATTGAACAAGTCATGGAAGCAACACCCCACAAAGCACCAACTATACGGCCACTTGCCTCCCATCACGAAAACTATCCAAGTTAGATGGACCAGACATGCAGAACTCTGCTGGAGAAGCAGGGACGAGCTCATAAGTGATGTACTCCTATAGACCCCCTCATATGGACGAACAAAAGCAGGACAGCCAGCTCGAACATACATACAATAGCTCTGTGAGGATACGGGATGTAGCCCTGAAGACCTGACAGAAGCGATGGACGATAGGGAGGAGTGGCGAGAGAGGGTCAGGGATATACATGCTGGCGGCACGACATGATAATAATGATGATATATATACAGTGTGTGTTATCTAGAGAGTGCTCTGTTTCATTGATAGAGTAGACATATTTAAGCGAGAATAAACTCTACTGCGCTTGGCGACTTCATTGGTTTTGTTTTGTTTGGTTTACTTTTATGTGAAATCAACAATTGTAGGTTATTAATGCCAAATCCATTTAGATTCATGTAAACACTTCTATTTCGAACAATTCAGTTTAGCATAAGAACATAGCTTAGTTCTATTCGACCCATATATAGGACCCAATCAGGTGCTACCACTCTGGGTCAGCATGAACTAGGGAACGATGACAATGAAGGGGGTACTCCGCATTCCCCAAAGTTTCAGCATTACTGGAACCTCAGCATCGGATTGTTTAGAGTCATAATCAGGATAACCGTTGGGAGCGGGTCTTACCCCTCTGCAGAGAAGCAATCGTTGTATTCTACAACCCAGCCGACTGGGAAAGGTGGTGACTTGATCTGATGATCACATCCTAACACATATATATAGACACCCACAAATATATATATATATATATACTTATGAATGGAGGAATTGATGTATTAAGTTAGAAATTACCACGACAAGAAAATCCGGCTCACACACACACACACACACACACACACACACACACACACACACATATATATATATATGAAATAATCTCCCACTATTAAAACAATCTACAGTTAGAAGCAGAGGTGATCCGGGCCATATTTAGTCTCCTGAAGAAGACCATGAAGTCTGAAACACGTATTGAACACAAATATATGGAATAAGAAACTAAATTACCTAATTCAAATTCCTTTGCAAACCTATTCATTTTAATATATCTATCTTCCTCTCGTTGGGCCCAAAACAAATTATATATATATATATATATATATATAAGGTATTCTTCAATCCAATAAATCCGGAGTAAGGAACAATTCCGTCAGGAGAAATAAATTATTTAAATTTCGAATATTTATATATTCCATGCCAGAGAGCTCAATGAAATAAATTCACGGAGCAAATACTATTTCAAGAAAAAACAACAACAATATTCGGTCACATTTGGATAATAAATTCATTTCCATCCTGTTAAGAGCATTGATATGAATGAAAGACTCTAAAATAATTTTTAACAGGACTTCATCAAATTCAATAGAGAAATAAGATACATTACAATCCGATGGGAGGGACAGTCTCTCACTCCCACTCTTTCCTTTTTTTAACAATTGTTTGACAATTGTTTGAAATAGAACTGATTATTTGTATAAAAATGGATTTGGCATTGAATAACCTACAAAGGTTGATATGCCATAAAACCCAAGCAAACAGACAAACAAATAAGTATTGTTTATTGACAAACCCCAAAGAAAATAAAAGCAGTGTAACCAAAGTTCAAATTCAACATCTCTTTAACCAAGATTGATTGATCTTAACGTCGTGTCAATCTCTCAAGTTTTATATTATTCCTTTGCGTTAAAGAAGTGCGTTCAATTTACGTTCATATTTATATTTTTGTGTTGTTGTTTCTTCTTGAAATTAAAACATTTCTATTTCAAGCTATTCAGTAAACTGAATAGCTTGAAATAGAATTCAAACAATTCAGTTTAGTATGAATATAGTTTTTGTTTACACACAGTTAAATGTCATAACAGTTCAATTTAGGAGGTGCCCATGGTGTAATGGTTATCGTAGGAAATGGACACGGCGACTCAAGTTCAAATCCTGGACGAGAATGATTGCATTTCACTTGGGAAAGGTATGAATCCAATTTTTCTCCCTCCAGCTATGGGTAAATAGTAGGACAGACTGGGTTCTTCAGCCTTGGCGAGGCAACTAGTCTAGGAGAAGGAATACTCTGAATTCAAACCTGTTAAACTCCGCTTAAAAATTGACCTTGTGTCATATTCTGCCCGATCGGAGGGTTGGGTAAATATGATAACAGTTCAATTTCAAAAAAATCAATTTAGCATACAAAAACAGTTCAAACAATTCAGTTTCGCATAGGAACGTAGTTTAAATATCAAAACAGTTCTATTTCAAGCAATTCAGTTTAGCAAATGTACACAGTTTAGTTCTATTTGACCCATAGATAGGATACTATTAGGTGCTACCTCTCCGATCCAGAGTGGACCTGGGAGCGATGGCAATGAAAGGATACTCTGCATTCTCTAAAGCTGGAACCTCACCATTAGATTGTTTAGCATCGTATACAGGACATTCATTGGGGGAGTCCTACTCCTCTGTAGAAAAGTAGTCGGTGTAGTCTACAGCCCCAGCCGACTAGGCCATAAACAATATTTGATAATTTTCGTTTTGATAGTATAATTTTCTACAAGAAATAATAAAAATACATATATCTTTAGTATCGAATAAATTGGAGAAAAAGACAGACGGACAATATCTAATAGTTTTCTCGAATTTTCTTTTGAGACATTGGCCACGCAGATGTTTGTCTTTATTTCCTAATCTTCGATTGTGTATGTAACATATATATATATATATATATATATATATATATATATATATATACACCTCACAATTCAATGCATAAATCGGTCAAGTAGTATTATTCTATAATTTATTACATTGTCTTTTTGGTTCTCTCTCTCGCTTTTTTATGGGGTCAAAGTTCGGGCAACACCAGGCGTCATGCCGAAACTCATATAAAAGACATCGTTCACCGCCGAATCACACTGCTGTTTTATCATTGCAAGATGGCGTAATCAAATGAGGTCGGCAACGCCCAATTCAAGATTAGATTTTCTAATTTTTTTTTCATAAGCTGAGGTTACATTAATAATGATCGTTTAATATTGGGGCAACAGGCGTGTCTACACGAGGATTCCTTTACACTCAGTCAACATTTTCACACAGACACATTTAAGTAAGCAGTAATAAACACATATACTGAAATAAACCTGTTTGGAGATTGTACTTTTCTGACCAGTTCACCCTTTCCACAAAAAAAAGTATCATGGATAAGACACTGCATCTAAAGGTGAGGCTCCTGTTCCGGAGATCTTGAGAGTGTGAAGTACTTCAGCATTATCATGACTCCCAGTTCGAACTCTTGTCGCGCCATTACGCTCACTTTCAGACGAAGGTATGGAACCCTTTATCCCCCTTCCCCACTAAATCGCGCTGGTTGCACGGATATCCTGACCCTCTCTCGCCACTCCTCCCTATCGTTCATTGCCCTAGGTAGGTCTTCAGGACAACATCCCGTATCTTCACATAGCTGCTGAATGTATGTTCGTGCTGGTCTCGGGTTATTTAATACTTAATCCATCTTTTTAATGGATTAAGTATTAAATAACCCGAGAAGGTTGATATGTCAATAAATAATAAACAAACAAACTGTATTAAGGTTCAATTGGCCCAGCGGTTAGAGTGTTCGCCAATGGCCCGGGAGATCTGGGTTCAATCCCAGGTCGAGTCATACCAAAGACTTTAAAAATGGAACTTGATACCACCTTGCTTAACACTCAGCATTATAAGGTACGGTTCAAGGGTAAAGTGGAGCAATCCAGGGAATGGAGTAGCGCCCTCCCCTACACCTTGGTGTAGTAGCTATCGAAAAGGGAGCCTTCGGGTCACCCTCGACTATGGTCGCTAACTTACTTACTATATCATAAGGTGTTTTATGATATTTAAAATATCAAACATTAAAATAAACAATCTTCTGTTATTCATATTTGAAGTCTTATTTCTCATAAAAAGAAAATCTCATTATGTTTTATTTAATTCCTTTGTAAAGGTTTGATTAAAACAGAGAGGAAAAAGGTTGAAAAAAAAAAGAGAGGAGAAAGAAGGGAAAAGAGAGAAAAGAAAAGAGATAAAGATTTGGTTTGGTTTAGTTTGGATTATTTATTTAACAGTATATCAAGTCTTTATGGGGTATTTAATGCCAAAATAAATTAAAGGTAAAGCGATTCCATCTGTTTTGTAAAATTTCGATTTTGTTTTCTAGTTCAGTTAAATTCTGTAAAATAACATCACCATAGGTAAATTAAGAAAGAATGTAAGTTTCAATTAAATTCAACCGTGATGCCTCATTTAAAACATTCTTAAACCTAATGTGCTTTTTAATTTGCCATTTGCAATAGGGAAGTTTACTTGTCTAGTCGAATTTAAATCCTCATCAAACGGAATAAGAAAATTTTAAGCTTCCGACTCCCCCCTCTCCCTCTCTCTCTTTCTCTCTCTCTCTCTCTTTCTCTCAAAAATATTATTTTCTCAAATATTCTAACCGAATATTGTTTCAATTGTTTTAAGGGATCAATATCAATACTAAATAGAATTAATAGTGTTAAATAGCAATATTTGAAACCATTTAATTGTGTATAAATACAGCAATACTTGTAACAATTTGACTTAGTGCAGACAATAAATAGGAATATTTAACTGTGTGCAAATAATTCTATGAGTATAATATAGAAATTATTGAAATCATTTAACTGTTGTAAGCAATAAATAGTAATACTTGAAAACATTGAACTGTGTGCAATTAAAACTAACAGTATTTGATAGGAATATTTGAAACTATTTCATCCTCATCATCATCATCATCATATCGCGCTGGTAGCACGGATATCCATGACCCTCTCTCGCCACTCCTCCCTATCGTTCATCGCCCTAGGTAGGTCTTCAGGACAACATCCCGTATCCTCACATAGCTGCTGAATGTATGTTCGTGCTGGTCGTCCTGCTTTTGCACGGCCATGTGTGGGGGTCCATAAGAGTACATCACTTATGAGTTCGTCCCTGCTTCTCCAGCAGTGTCCTGCATGTCTGGCTCGTCTAACTTGAATAGTTTTCGGGATAGGGGGTAGGTGGCCGTACAGTTGGTGTCTTGTGGGGTGTTGCCGCCAGGAGTACAAAAACAGTGTTAATATCAAAATAAAATTACTAGTGCAGAATAACAGTACGTGAAACTCTACGCAAGCAAATGAGGTCTGATTCGTTTAAAAATAATTTTACCAACATACTTACTTACAAAGAACGCTAAAAAACGGAGAACGTGTGCTTTAATCAAAGAAGAAACATCTCCGCACTAAATGGTGGTTCTCTGAAACTTGTGGACAAGTTCACCTAACTCGGAAGCAGCGTCTCATCTACGGAAAATGACGTCAATACACGACTAGCGAAGGCATGGACAGCTATCGATAGGTTATCGGTTATATGGAAGTTAGACCTAGTCCATACTACTGCATGGATGCACCTCTTGGATGCTGACTAAGCGTATAGAGAAAAGGCTTGACGGCAATTGCACAAGACTGTCACGAACTATATTGAACAAATCCTGGGAGCAACATCTCACAAAACAGCAGCTGTACGGTGCCCTACCTCTCATCTCGAAGACCATCCAAATTAGCCGAACAAGACATGCAGCACATTGCTGGAGGAGCAAGGACGATTTCATAAGCGACGTTCTCTTATGGACCCCTTCATACGGAGCCTCAAGTGTAGGACGACCAGCTAGAACTTATTTCTAACAGCTCTGTACGGATACAAGATGTTGCTGGGAGACTTGTCGGAAGCGATGGATGATAGAGACGGATGATGAGAGAGATAGAGAAAGTTTGGGAAATCTGTGCTCGCTATGCGACATGATGTCGATGATATATATATATATATATATATATATATATATATATATAAATTTTTGTAGGTAGCCAAATACGTTTGACTGGTAGTGTATATATATATATACACACACACACACACATATATATATATATATATATATATATATAAGAAAAGACTTATAAAGATTAAACTAAAATAGTTTAGAACAGAAATCATATTTACCAACCCCTCCGCTCGGGCAGGATATGACACAAGGTCAATTTTTAAGCGGAGTTTAACAGGTTTTAATTCAGAGTTTTCCTTCTCCTAGACTAGTTGCCTCACCAAGGCTGAAGAACCTAGTCTGCCCTACTATTTACCCATAGCTGGAGGGAGAATAATTGGATTCATACCTTTCCCAAGGGTATTAGTGCTATGTGAAATGCAGTCAGTCAGGTCCAGGATTTGAACTCGTGTCGCCGTGTCCATATCCTGCGACGATAACCATTACACCACGGGCACCTCAGAAAAGAAATTAATTGATAAACAGACAGGTACGCACGCGCACATCCATTGAGAGATAAATAGTTAGATATCAATAGACAAGAGATTGATTTGAACAGACTGATATGTGAAGGGATTGGTATAGATAAAAACAGAGTGTGATAGATGAATAGATAAGAACATATATATATATATATATATATATATAGATAGATATGAAGAAACAGAAATATATTAGCATGAACAGAACCACATAGTAAGATTAGTAGGTCGGAAGATTCATAGAGATAGGTCGATCAATCGATTGGTAGATATGAGCAAGATAGATAGATAGATCCTGTTTACTACATAGTTCATAGATATATAAATCAGATATTTCTGCTGATATGCGCCTAGTTGTCTACAGAATATTTTGGCACAAGACCAAAAGTGTGGGACGCCCAGTGAGAATCGGACTCAAGAACAATGGTTTACTAGCCTGGCTTGCTAACGTGAGGTATGAGAAAGTTATTAAAAATCAGAATTAGCCTGGATACCGAACCTCAACAGCACGGAAGTGATCACCACCATTGAGCACACCTTGAAAATAAGAAGCCAGTATGCATGTACACGTGCATATGGAGAATTTTACTGGGACAGAAAAGCAGAAAGCGGGAACCAGGAAGTCTGTCTGTGCGTTGGGACTCGAAGGAAAACAGAGGCACGAAAATAGTCCCGTTTCTTTTGCTTGTCAGCTGTAACCCAACACCCTAGGTACCTGTCAGTCAAGTTTAGCGAAAAGCAACTTGGGTCACCTTTATACAATGTTATGTTTGCTTAGCCCTAGTTTCAAAACCTGGTTCTTTCTCTGAACAAAAACATCCTTTTCATCTTTTTTTTTATGTAAGATTTTTAAAAATATTTTTTCTCTTTTTGTGAGAATTTTTTTCGTTACAACGTTCGTTTATATTTTTGAAAAGATTCAATCACGACAGTGTTGTTTTGATTAGTGAGAGATACGGCCAGCAAACAGGATAAAACAGTTCTTGTGATTAATTGTTTTTGGAAACAAAACAAAATAAAGAAAAACACTTTTTTGTCTTTATTAAATAAATGTCAAAAGGTTTTGATAGAGAATCAGATATAAACAAACTTTGATAGATACATACTTAGAAAGAAAGAAAGAAAGAAAGAAAGATAGATAGATAGATCAGAATAAGATTTTTTTATTTTTAAAATATTCATATGCCCTGATGAAGGTTTAATGTTTTCATATTCATGAACCGGGACGTTTAACATTGGTAAATAATTCAAACTATAAATAAAATAATCCTTCGAAGACCTTGGTTTTTTTTTACATATTAGCTCATTTTCACACACACACACACACACACACACACACACACACACACACACATATATATATATATATATATATATATATATGCATTTCATTCTGTTTATTTTCTCATAACTTCTCTCTTCCTGCCTATCTATCTATCTATCTATTTCGATATTTAACCAATACCCCCGCGATGTTGTGGTTCGGATTAATACACTTGCAAAAGCTATGAGTTCCCCCCTAGATAAGGGATAAATTGCACCCCCTTGTACTTCTGCAAGGATAGTTTTGGCATTAAATAACCCTTGAAGGTTGATATGAAACAAAACAATAACTCCAAACCTGTTAAACTCCACTAAAATATTGACCTTGTGCCTAATCCTGCTTCTACCAAAGGAGTTGCGAAAATTCATACAATACAATCCTTTTGAGAAGAAAATGACTTTTTGGGGGAATTTTAAAAAAACTGCCAGTAATTTTGCTGCCTGATATCAACTATCGTCAGTAATCAAAAATATTTATTCATTCCATTACGGAATGAATAAATATTTTTGTCTGAATCAGTTGATTGGAAATTCCATTTCATTATTCACTGATACATGTATTTATCCTACCTCTCTGGCACCGCGGGGGATGTAGTGGTTAGCAAGTTTAACTAGCAAACCTGTAAGAGTGAGTTCGAGTCTCATTGGGTGCCCCATTCATTCGGCTTTGTGCCACATCTAAGCAAAACGCTTAGTAAATTACTACCTCTCCCACACAGGAAGGAAGTGACAAATAAGAGCCTAAATTTCAGGGCTTGTCACCCACCTCCTCATTGAAGGTGGGCTACGAGTTTGCACTTGATTCATCGACTCAAAAATACTACTTCATGGCTTCCTGGTTTGAAAACGGGGGTAAAATTTGACACGTGCACCCGTTCAAGTTCACCTTTGAAAAAAATTTCCAGCATTTTTTAAATTTGAATTTGACTCAAACTCACTGCAATTTTTTTTATTTTTTCGAAAAAAAAAATATATTCTACAATTAAGGTTCACTTTCTCATTCTAATTCAATGTAGAATGATCACCCATTTCCGGAACAGTAGGCTTTGGAAAAGGCAAGTAACCAGATAGGTCAAATAATTTTTTAATCAGGGGGTGGTGATCCCTTTTTTAATACTTGTTCCAGAAATGGGGGATCATTTTACATTGAAGTAGAATGGAGAAGTGAGTCCACTTACCAAATGTAAAACAATTTTTTTAATAATGAAAAAAATTGTGTTAAGTTTGACGGTCTAATTACTTCAAATTATAATATATATATATATATATATATATATATATATATATATATATATATATATATATATATATATATTATAAAATTGAAAGAAATAATTCAAATTTTGAGGTTTTATTATAATTTTATTTCGGGTCTATAAAATGACACTCTTCAGATGTAGAGAAAGAAAAGTATACAATTGTGTATTTGAATATAATTTACGTAGGTTTATATCGCTTCTGGCAAGAAGAGAACTGAAAAAAATTAATCGTTTTAATTTTTTAATTAAAAGAAAACCTCTTTAACGGTAGATATATTATTACATATTATCAGATATAATGTATATACATTTCTCTTTAAAAAAAACAAAACAAAAAACACAACCTTACCTATAATTCAAAATATTACTGAATTTTAAAAAAATTGATGAATACTGAAAAATTAATTCTGGTTTGAGACTCAATTAAAGAATAAGGAATAAAAAATGAATTTCTAATTTCGTTGAAATTATTGTGTATTATAAAGATTAAATAATTTAATCCGTGTTGTCTTAAAAATGATAAATCAATGCTAATATTAATTTACTAAAAGTCTATTCCTCACTATGAAACATATCGCAAAAAATTCCTTGTTATTTGCATTAGTCACAAATCACGCTTAATGTTTTCTGTATTCAACGTTTTCTATTTTTAAATTCAGTAATATTTCAAATTATAGGTAACAGGTTTGTTTTTTTTAAAGAAGAATGTATAAGCATCATATTTGATAGTATATAATGATATTTCCACCGTTAAAGAAGTGTTTTTTAAATCAAAATATTGAAAAGATTTTTAAAATCTTTAAATTCTCTTCTCGTTGGAAGCAATGTAAACCTACCTAAATTATATTCAAAAACACATCTGTATTTTTTCTTTCTCTTCATCTGAAGAGGTTCATTTTATGGACCCGAAATAAATTTATAACGAATCTACAAAATTGATTTTTTTTCTTTCAATTTTATAAAAAATGTTTTCACTCTGTGCTTCGATGTATTTTTAATCTGAAATTATTTATCCAGTCGATAGCCGTTGGCATTGAGCACTCAACTGCATATTCTTATCCTTTGGATTATTACTTAATAGTCTAATCCTTAGACTATTTTCCTCGTATTATTTATATAATATAAGAGCCTAAATTTCATATATATATATATATATATATATATGTAAAGGTTTTTCCCGGTGAAATTGAACGGGTGTACGTGCAGAATATTATCGAGACAGTTCCAGGGTGAGTTTGAAGCACCGATTATAATGTGAGCGACATTTTTTTCTGCGACCACCTGTCAAGATTTTTCTTTTCCTATGAACTTGTCATCATCTCTTCATTCATTACGTCTCTGTCTCCGAAAATTTTCTTCGAGGCCATGAAAGTCTGTGAAAGATAAAATTAAAACTGGTTTTAATATAAGATACAAATTGATATGAAGTGTGTATTTATCAACCCTCTCTATCACGGACAAGATCTGACGCAAGGTAAATTTTTTTTACGGAATAAAGCTGGTTTGAATTCAGAGGTTTCCTTCTCCTAGACTGGTTATCCAACCAAGGCTAAAGAAAAGTCTGGCCTAATCTACAGATTGACAATAAAGGATTGATGCATAGCATACCCAAGAGTATTAGACTGAAGAGAAAAGCAAACAGCCTGGTCTAGTATTTGAACTTGGGTCACCGATACTATTTCTTATGGCGATAATCGTTTGAGAAGAAGGGCCTATTATTCACTGATGTACTCGTATTAATATTTTTGTCTTGCTTATTATCGTAGTCTCAATATTTCAGCCGTTACACTCTTCAGTCTTTCACTCGTACCATGCGCACAGGATGCCTTTTCATTTCCGGTCTCAGATTTAAAGTTGCTTTTGATATGCCTAAAAGAGAAATGGGACTCTAAAAATTTAGCTCAAGCCGCGGAAAATCAGCCTCTTTTATTCAAGACGCGCAGAAGGGTGTTCTCAAACTACTGAACCTTTCAGTATTATAAGATTTACGGCCTTATTTTCAAGCAATTATTTAACTTTAGGATTGAAAATCTGAGAGTCAGTCGAGACCAACAAATAAGGGAGAACACCTCATTAGTGAATTAAATGATACAGAGAAATTCGAAATTCTCTCGAATATTACAAGGTAATTCCAGACAACCGAGAAAAGCTGTAGAAATGCCCAGAAATTAATAGTTTTTTTCTCGTATTTATCAGAAAATACCTGATCCTTCATTACGCATACGTTAACACGGATGTTAGTCGGCAAGGGTGATTTTGCTGGGATAAGATCGCGACGGCTAAAACATTCTCGCCCAGAAATGCCAGAAGCAAGTCACGAAAACAATGATGGATTGTTTTTTTCGACGAAAGAGAAGCACCAAGAAGAAACTGAGCCAGAAAAGTATTATTATTATTATTATTATTAACAATAATAAAAATTATAATAATAAAAATAATAATTGTATCACTGTTTAGCTAACATATGCAGCAATGTGTTACTACTTTTGCGCAAGCATATATTTATAAATGTGTATGTGTGTGAGTGTGTACATATATATGTGTGTGTATGTGTGCGTGTGTGTGTATCTGTATTTCTCTGTGCGTGTTTGTATGTGTGTTTGATGGGAAATTCTAAATATAAATAAGTAGATAGATATTATTTATTTGTTATGCTTCTTAGGATATCTCTACTTTTTACTATTTTCTCACATCAGCCTTTAGAAAAAGAATCTTTTCACAGAACATATACACGATAAATACAATATCGATACAGAGATAAAATTCTGTTAAGAAATTCAAGTAATTGTTTCCAAAAATAGTCTCTTAAATTCCTTTTCTTACAATTTTTTCTTTAATCATCCAATTTAATCTGAATTTTTTTAATACTATTTCTGGTTTTGGTTTGATTTGGTTTTGTGGCATATCAACCATTGTTGGTTATTCAATGCCAAATCCTCTTTATACATACATATCAAATATATATGATTTCTAAACATATTTTGTAAATTACATTTTTTTCAACACTGTTAAATGCTTTCGAGTATTGCTATCTTATACGAATAATTCTATTTACAATTAATCATTTGTATGCGCACAGTTAAATGGTTTCAAGTATTGCTATATAATAGTAACAATTTAACATCATTCATTTGTTGTCTAAATTTCTGAGACGAAGCTTGTTAATTTTTATCATTAAGGTTTTTCAGACAATTGTCTTCATCTTTATTGTTATTTTCACAACGTTTCGGCCAATCAGGCGACCCCCGTGATTTCAATAAAGAACGTAGTTCGAACTTCCGTGAAGGTTCCCGAGTTCGACAAACACCTGAAGAAGGCCGGAGGACATATCGGCCGAAACGTTGTAGAAATAACAACAGAGATGAAGACAATAATCCGAAAAACCTTAATGATAAAAATCATTCATTTGTTTGCAAATCTTTAAATGGATGTACATACATGGTTTGTAATTGAATAATTTGTTGGTAATTTCATTTTTAGATTAGTTAAAACTAACTTATTTGCACACTAGTATTGCCATTCTTTCAACAAAGTTCAATAGTTTCAATTGTTATTATAAGACACTAATAGTTCTATTCAGTATTAATCATTTGTTTGCAGGCTTTAAAGTGGTTAAAATATTGCTATTAAACACTAATAATTCTATTCAACATTATTCATTGATTCACCCACAGTTAAATGGCTCCAAGTATTGCTATGCATCGCTTATTTTTCCATTAAACATCACTCATTTATTTACGCACAGTTAGTTTTATTTCTTATAATTCCGTATAAGTCAATTGTTTGCCCAGAGCTTAAATGTCAAATAGTTCTTTGTGACCCATAGATAGGATCCTATCAGGTGCTACCACTCCGGGCCAGAGTGGAACTGGGAGCGATGACAATGAAGCGGTATTCTGCATTCCCTAAACATCCAGTATTACTGGAGCCTCACCATCAGATTTGTTTGATGTCATATCCAGAACACTTGTTAGGATGGATGTCTTAGCCCTCTGCAGAGATGCAGTTGGTGTATTCTACAGTCCCAGCCCACAGGGCTCTATTGCTATTTTTGAGGTAATTAGGCGATTTGTTCCAAAAATATAGTACTTTATTATCAAAAAAATCAAATTGGTTAATAGACTTAGTTTTTTGAAATCTGACTTGATTGTAAAATTTCTAGTTCGAAGGGAAATATTTAACAAATATATATGATGATTTGGAATCGTGTGCTTGGGTAGCATAACGGTTATTTGTTCAAAAACAGGAAACAACAAACCAAGTTCAAATTTCGATCATCTTGTTTTATTTTGACAGAAACCGTTAACCAGACGAGGTACTTTTGTTAAGTTTGAGTTCCAGAGAAGAAAGAGTTTTTTTCTATTGTCCTGTCCGTCATCTTTTGTAATCAATATTAATCTTGTGATTCTTCCATCATTTACTGCTGTCTGTCATTATGTTGCTATTGACGGTAAACTATCAAACCTATTTCCATGATATTTGATTAAAACTAGTCCTCACGTTACAGTTTTTTAAAATTCTTAACAATCATTAGGGCACCTGATATAATGCCGTTGTTAGCAACCTAGTGCCACACAGCTTTTATATCGAACTCAGAAGACTAACTATAAAATATTCCAAATTCAGCAAAGCTACAAATCATTGCGTTTAAGTAAAAAAAAAAAAAGAAAAAAAAACAAACAAAAAAAAACAACGGGGGGGGGTGTCCTCGTGGTGAAATGGTTAAAGCGATGGACTGCAGAATCGTAGTACGTGAGTTCGTACTCCAGTCGCGCTATTACGTTCACTTTCGGACAAATACCCTTGGGAAAGGTATGAACCCCCTTATCCTCCCAGCTATGGGTTAAATAGTACCACTACTGTTCTTCTAGGAGAATGGCTTTGGCATTAAATAACCTAAAAAGAGTTGATATGCCATTAAACAAAGAAACCAAACCAAACCTTAAAAAAATTCATTGCGTCTTATACGGAAAATGCGTAGCGTCTTATATACACACACAAATATACGGTTAGATTTTATGAAAGGAAGTTGAGATAATTACACTAAAATATGTTTCTTCTGTAAAAGCTTGTGTTTAGAAACTTTATTCATTCCAATGGCGAGAGTGCTCGTGGCTTAGTGGCTAACGTGCTAGATAGTTGTAAAGGAGTTCAAACTCATTCGCGCTATTCCGCTAACTTTCAGACTCGTACCCTTAGGAAAAGAATGAACTCCTTTAATATCCCCTCGGACAGCTATAGGTTAAATAGTGTCACTGCTGTTCTTCTATAAGGATGGCTTTAGCATTAAATTACCTACGAAGGTTGATATGTTATTAAACAATGAAATCAGCCAAAATTATAATACTGAAAAAGTTTTTTTTTTTTAAATCAAAAATTAATTTTCTTTTAAATCAAAGATACCAGAATTTTATTTCCAGCAGAAGACTATACAATCAAAACGGATATTGTAAAGTATTATCTATTAACAAGCTCGACAACATTGAACCTCTATAAGCAGAAATATCAATTGTTGTTCAAAAATAAGTACACCTCTTCGATATTTAGCTAATTTGAATTTAGTTTACAAAGATATTGCAATTTCATTTTTTTAATTGCAGTTTTCCAATGCTGTAGAGTTTGGTAAAAAGTAAATCGGCCGATCGTAGTCGAGAGCAATCCGAAGGCTCCCTTTTCAATAGCTACTACCCTGAGATGTAGGGAAGGGCACTACACTTTTCCCCGATTTGCTCCATTTACCCTCAATCCGTACCATATAATGCTGAGTGTTTAGTAAGGAGGCATCAAGTACCTTTTTTGAGTCTTTGGTATGACTCGACCAGAGATTGAACCTTGGTCTCTCAGATCATTAGCGAACGCTGATCATTATGCCACTGTGTCGATTGGTAATAGATATAAATATACCACTAAAAAATCTTTTTTGATAGTATATATATATAGTATAGTATAGTATAGTATATATATATATATATATATATATATATATATATAATGTTTCTCTAGAAAAAATCTAGTTAGTTTTTGTTGAGAAGGTAATTAATTTTTTATAAAAATAGTTAAAGGTTTACTTACAGATTATATATGAACTGATTTATATCCAGTTTTGCTTGGAAAATAATGCGAAACGAAATTTGATCAATAACTGTGTCTGGATATAGACTTATTGATCCAGTCTAGTATAATTTATGCTACCTCTCACAAAGCTAGATTTGGCACAAGGCCATTTTAATATAGGGAACCAAGCTGTCACAAAAATGCTTGATCCCCTGCAAATGATTTGGTCTAGTAAATTAGCTATGAGCAAAAGTTCCTACTATTTCCTTTTTAGAAAACTATTGATGATTGAATACACTTAAAAAATAATTAAGTACTGTGTTCAAGATACGGATTTATTGATCCGCTTAATCATATTTTTAGCTACTACCCTCGGATTACATTATGTATTCCGGACACTTAGAAAATGTTCACCTTGGTTTTTACTTAGCTGTAAATAAAGTTATAACAGTCAAGACAAAACATTTTTTCTTTAATAGCCGGACATTCTGGCTTTATAAAACGACTAGATTGAATTATCTAAATTAATGGAATAATTTTTTCCAAGCCACGCAGAAGAAATTTTTATGAAATAACCTAATGTTAATATAAAGTAAAATAATGAAACTCGTTGTCGAAAAAATTAGAATTAATTCTTAGATTTCCCCTCTTGTATCTTTTATGACAGCCTTAATTCTTCTAGGTATGGATTTCACTGATTTAAAGCAAACTTTCAGAGTCAAAGTGTTTAGATAGTGTTTAGATGGTGTTTAGTTAGTGTTTAGATGGTGTTTAGATAGTGTTTAGATTGTGTTTGGATGTGTTTAGATAGTATTTAGATGTGTTTATGAGATAAGCTTTAAAGTAAAGTTATGGAAAATCCTGGCGGTAATAAATTCTCTTAATTTTTTGACCATTCAAAATTTTTAAAAAAATGGCAAACTCTAAATGAAGGTGTCTTACTGTTACTGTAATAATTTCCGTTTTTGTCATCAACCTATAATTTGATGACGTAGCCCGGCAGACAGTTCATTTTTCACAATCCCACGGTGTTTGAACACAGATCCTGCACAGTAGACGTCCATTGTCAGAAAATAAATGTATGCCTTTATATACTTCGTATAAACGTTAGTTTAGGAAAAACCTAGAAGAAGGGTGGATGGAGTAAGGACTCGAAAGGGTGACAAGGTCAAGGGTCGAGATCATTTAGAAATAAAGCTAGGTTTTAAATTATTCGCGTTGAATGCTTATCATTAAGCAGAAAAATAAAACATTGAAAATACAAAAAAGAATCAAAGAAGTCGTGTGGTTATTTGAGTAAAGAGTGCCAATGACAAGTGGTATAGATTACATGAAGAGCGGGAAGAGGAAGACAATGAGAAAGAAGAAAATAATAAAAGGGATAAAAATATGAAGAAGTGAAAGGAAGAGATAAGTAAATGAAGAGACTGGGAGAGGAAAAGAAAGAAAGAAAGAAAGAAGAAGAAGAAGAAGATTGTACTGGTTGTAGAAAAAGAAGAGAAAGAATTACTAGTAGTAGTAGTAGTAGTAGTAGAAGAAGAGGAAGAAGGAGATAGTAATGGTAGGGGAAGAAAACAAAATATTACGAGTATTAGTATTGATAGTAGTTGAAGAAGAAGAAGAAGAAGAAGAAGAAGAAGAAGAAGAAGAAGAAGAAGAAGAAGAAGAAGAAGAAGAAGTGTAGCAATCGGAGAAAGGGTAAGTATAATTTTTATTACTATTATTAGTAGTAAAAGAAGACGAAGAAGAAGAATTAAGGGAAAGTCGACGAACAATTATCAGAAGAAAAAAAAAAGATTACGGAATATGTATAATATTTCCCATCATACAGGGTACGCTTTCCCACAAAAATGTAGCCTAAATATATTTTGGGAATTATTCTGCAAATGTCATAATATAGGATAGGCCTACAAATCTCGTGGCGAAACGGTTATCGTCATAGGAAATGGACAGGGTGGCCCGATTTCAAATCCTGGATGATAACCTTGTCAGTGGGGCTTAGAATACGCTGATATATATCCCCTGCAGAGTGGTAAGATACCCGCCCGTGGTGCCCGTGGTGCCCGTGGTGTAATGGTTATCGTCGCAGGAATTGACGGCGACACGAGTTCAAATCCTGAACTGATTGCATTTCACATAGCACTAATACCCTTGGGAAAAGTATGAATCCAATTATTCTCCCTCCAGCTATGGGTAAATAGTAGGGCAGACTAGGTTCTTCAGCCTTGGTAAGG